>JAQIWH010002966.1:0-21910 GCA_034695005.1 Cryptops parisi | reverse complement strand
GAAAATAAACATGATGTGGTAGTGATATCCATATACAGTATATATAATATATATATACATATATACATGCATATACAAATGGTGGGAATATTACCAAACTATATCCAAGTCTTGGAAAAACAAAGTTAGGTCTCATAACAACATAACCCGTTGCCAAAAAATCGAGTCATTTGTATTCCGACGATTGCGATTTCGTGCGTTGCAAATTTTCCGCAGTCTGTATATCGACGTGCGTGGGTGGATTGCGAGGGGACTTTTTATATGTATATATATATATAGAAATATATATACATATATATTTTTAACATTGCCACGATTCAGATCAGTGTCTTGTTACTTTTACCATTAACGCTGATAGCTCGAAGCAACAGCCTCGTTTTCGTTGTCGGATATTGGGGTGTGTGCAAAACGAGATTTGGAGATGAGCAAAATAGAAATGTATGAAAGTCGTTTTCCAAAGTATTACTTTCCAAAAAAAAATAAATATATATATTTATCTAAATATAGCTTTTTTTACCAGTTGTTCACTTGGTGTTAGCCGTTGGCATGGTGGATATAAATGAAATTTAATTTATTTTATTTTTCATTAATTTAATAAGAATCGATACAAAAACATGAAATTTTCTACCAAAACCCTGAAGCGAGATTTTCGTGATCTTTTTTTTTTCGTGGTCTATCTTACTCTCCGAAGTAATTTATTTTTCATATCGTGGATGAGCTACACTAAATAACATCTTATCGTATACAGTTCTTGGAGATTTTCATATGGAAATTGGATCATATCTTTTTTTTCTAACCACTTACTCATACTCGAGTACGGTAAGTTTAAGGCTTGGTCGTATTACCGTATTTTCAGGTTCATTCTGTTTCTATTTTCTTTAGAAATGCCCACAGTTCTTTCGTAATTCGTGGTTAGTGATAGAGCCCGTTAAGTCATACACAAATGACAAATGACAGAGTGTGGCATTTTAATCAAAATAGAGGCTTTATATATAATGCCCTCTTGTGTTTCAGTTTGCTCTCATTTTAAAGCGAAACTTAAAATTTTTAATTTTAATTTTATTCGTCCCATAGAGACAGAAGAATAAAAATACACTTGATAAGAATGAAGGCTTAAAAGACTTAAAATTTGTTGCTAAACAATATATGTTTCCTAAGCTTTTTTTTGAAATGTAAACATTGCTTGGTACAATTATGATCAAAACATGTTAAGGCAGTTTTTCTTAAATAAAAAGGCCGTAAAATATATATTTTGCACAGATAACCATTTCAATAAATTCTGTAATTATTTTGTAACGATCTTAATGGGATTTAAAATATAAAATAAAAATAAAATTAAAAAATGCATCAGCATATGTTTTTTAATTTAATTTTATTTGAAACAGTCCTCAAGGTCCAAATCATACACGAGGATTAATAGAAACATTACAAGCCTTCAGTAATTAATAACTACAAGATTATCTAAATATGAAATACAATAGTCACAACAATCACAAATTAAGAAAAGTTAACATGCTGAAATAATAATTGATCAAAATGTTTATAATTATTTTTTGACATTTGAATACGGAGTAAAGGCTAATTTGCGCAATCTATACGGCATATTGTTCACACCTGAAAAGTATTGACAAGGTACCATTTAGCCACTTTGTTGTTAACAAAATTAATGCTATGAAATTTGTATGCAGTAGACTCTCTATTATTAGTTATGTTATTAAAATGTTTTTTTTGTATATATTTATATATACAAAAAATGATGTTATAAAAATCAATATATAAATAAATATGTTATATATTTATATATATATAACTTTACGTGTATACATACAGTGGCTGAACAAAATAATAGCTTAAAAAACGTGCGTGTCGCACTAAACGAAAACAGCAAGGTTTCAACGTATTACTTCAAAACAATCTATTTGCAACGAATTCGCTATGTTTTGCAGCGAATAGCTTGAAAACGTGTCTTTCGCTCTGAAATCAGTACTTGTTATTTTTAATAATATGGAGTTGGGCCCTCCGTCAACATTAATAACGGTTTGAATACTTTGAAGACTTGATTCATACAGCTTTTGGACAGTGTGTAGTAGGGGAATTCTGACTTATTTCTTCCTGTGGTCGTACGCTGTTTTGACATTATGCGCCTTAGCATTCTGTCTTTTCCTGCGTTGGCTATTACTTTTTGTTGTCGGAACTTGGTCTTTCCGTCAGTCTCGTATGCAGTAATGACCTAAGACCATGGTGTACACTTATACACCATGCCTAAGACTAAGTTAGAGACAGTTTCTCTGGAAACATGTTAGCGGTTTTCGTTACCGATGAACCAACAGTTCGAGCTCTTACAATCTGCCCTCTTTGAAAGTTTGACGGTGTTTCATATTATTTTTTGTTTGTTTTTGAATACTGACAAAAACAACACGAAGGTGTGGAAAAACAATGTACTACTGTAGTCTGTAACACATTCGAAGAGGTTTTTCAACAATTCGAAGTTTTGTGTAATTTTAATCTAGTCAAAAATTTGACGCGTCAAGTCAGCTGGTGTTTCCATTATTTTGTCCAAATATTTTGTATTTTGTCCTGTACATGTATAGAAATATCTCGATTTATGCGATATCCTTATGTGCGATTTCGCTAATTGCGTCATGATATATGTTTCTAGATGATCGTTTAACGTGCATCTAGATTTTTTCGTATATAAGAAGCTTTGTTATATACGAAAAAATCTTGCTATTATGCGATATTGTGCGGTGGTGTACTGGTGTACAAGTCACTGGATGCTGAAGTTTTACGATATAGCCTATGCGACGATTGAGTTTGTGTGGAACGTAATCGTTCTCGCTAAAATTGAGGATCTTCTCGGTTCCTGTGTCTGTTTGTGTATGTATTTTATATAAATCTATAATGAAATGTTCCACAACGAGCGGTTTTAAGAGTGAAATGCTGTACAAAGCGCAGAACGCCGACAACGAGTTTCGTACAATGACGCAATAGAGCCAATCGGCTTTCACCTGACAACCCTTGTGGTTGTTTATGCAGTGGTTTAGTTAAAAGATTAATGAATTAACTAATATTAAATCATGACACCCGAAGTAAATGAAATAAAGAGAAAATACCTCACTGTTTTTGTTTTTTAATTAAAAGAGAAATTACACGAAAATATGAAACTGGGTAACAATAATTGCATGTTGTAAATCATTATGGGATATCTACATCTATTATGTAAAGTAATTTTAAAATTTTTTATTTCTTTATAGAAAGTATGTCAAGACAGAAATTAGGAATTTTTCACAAATTAGGCAATATATAGGGTAATCTGGTCATACAACGAATACATGTATTTCTCATAACCAAGGTTCGTGCTTGTGCTTCATTTAAACTCGCTCGTTGTATGAGGCACGACTGCATTTATGTACAGTATATGTATGTGCCAAGAGCTAAGGTAGGCTAAGTGTAATAGTAAAAACTAAAAATCCGTTCAAACCAAGTTTTCCTAGTTAACCCTAGTTTAAGATTTTTAACTTACTTTTACTTAGTCAAAACTACAATCAACAATGCTTTTTGGCAAATGCTTGTGTTAACTAAAACATTTTCTAGTTAATACCCGTTCTCATTAAACTGACCTAACCTGTAGTAAACTAACCTAACTTAAATAAATCTAGCTAACCTAATCTTAACTAACTTTGGTTAGGTTAGTTTAGATTAACTTAGGTAAGGTTAGATTAAGTCAGCTTGATTGGGTTAGATTAGTTTAGGTTAGTCTAATGAGAACGAGTATTAACTGAAAAATGTTTTAGTTAACACTTGCATTTACTAAAGAGCTTTGTGGCTTGTCGTTTCGACTAGGTAAAAGTAGGTTAAGAACTTTAAACCAAATTTGACTAGTTTTGAACGGATTTCGGGTATTACTGTTACGTAGTATGTATGTGTAGATGTAATGTAAGTATATATATTTATATAGACACATATACATATTTGTTATTGGCGTTGGTAACTTTGGAGGGTGGTGAAGAACATGTCTAATCAGCTGAGTTAAAAGCACGGAGTGAAATCTGTGGAACTAATTCGATCCCATCATATTTATCTGCGGTGAATTTCAAATGGGCCAAGCACTTTGTATTGACAATTTTGACAAGACATCCACTTAATGGATGAATTAGCGTCGCGATATGCATCCCAAACGCGCTCAGTGGTCGCACAGGGTTAATGTCAATTGTTTGTCACGCCACCCAAACCATTCGATAGCCACCAACTTTGATAACCCCGTTTCCTAATTTTGACACGATATAGCTTACATTTCGAAAATCCGATCTCCATCATCGATGCAAATGTCCAAATTTTGTCAACATTTCAATGGATCCAAAGAAAACATTGGTGAACATTTTTTTTATTTACATATTTAATTCCATCAATGTTAAATATCATTGGTGATGAATTAATTAATTTGGGTAAAGAGGTTCTTTCAGTAATATTATTAATTACTTACTATTATTAATGTCGTTAATTTATATATATATGTTAGTGTTCTTTTCGTTATTGGGTTTAAACTTTACAAAGAAGATGGGTTTCATGACTTTTTGATGTAAAGTTTCATAGGAAATTAGTGGTGAATAAATAAATCGATTTCTAATTAAGGTTAAGAATAAAAGAAGTGGAATTAAATGTTCAAACCTAATAAAAACATTGCGTACCTTACTTAAGTTTCAGTGAAATGAAAGCTAATGAAAAGCTAATGAGAAAATATTTACACCGAACTTAACGATTTTTTTTCCGCTTGGGTTTAATTAACTACAGGTGTTGTTCGAACCAAATAAAAATAATGACGATTTTAATTAAATATCAACATTAGGTATTTGCTTTTAGACTGAAAATCAAAATAATATTTGAAAAGAATTGTGAGCGAATATTTCTTTTATGGGGAGTAAGATCATCTTGAAGTTGAAAGTAAAAGAGCTTTGAGGGAATACAGAGTGGGGGTATTGTCTCGTCTCGATTCGAGCCTTTTACACCTCAAATTCAATTGAGGCTTGGACCAAGCTGGTGATGCTGCTGTCTCTCTCTTTCTCTTTCTGTCTTTCCAATCACAAACTCACCGCACGTACCTTAACACGTAGGTCAAACGCTAATTGAGTTTTATGCAATCCACCTGCTGGTCGAGAAATGCCACAGAGCTTTCAATGTAAGCTTTGAATGCACGTTTCGGTAGCAGCAGTGGAAAAGGGATCATGCGACTACAAGATGGGGGGCTATTTGGTTCGCGTTTCCAACCAGGTTCGGGCTTGATGAGGGTTTTAGTGAATTAGACCTTTTCTACACGAAGAACAGTAATTCGTGTAGGAGTTCGTATCACCTCATGACTCTCACTATATTAAACTGCGAAACTAAAAGTAGTTCCAATCAATACTTGGGTCGTTTTGGGTGAAATTAGAACGCAGTACGATTGTATATTTTGCAATATACAAAATACGAGGATTAATCAAAAAATAACAAAACGATATAAACACACATTGTGTATGTTGGTATAAAGATACCCGGTACACCCCTTATTCATTTTTTCACATGCATTTAATCTCTTGAAACACTTATTGGAACGTGTGATTAACTTTATACCCCCTCCACTGACGAATTCGCTCCAGTTTTGTTCAGCCATATCAAGGCCACCATTTTCACAATTTCATTGGTTTGGAATCGTTGTTCTTTAATTTCGTTTGTCATTTTATCGAACAAGTGGTAGCCGAACATGAATAATCACCTTTTCGGTGAAATGACAAACGAAACGAAATTGAAAAACAACGTTTTCGTTCAATGAAACTATGAAAACGGTGACCCTGAAAAGGCTACACAAAACTGGAGCGAATTTGTCAGTGGCGAGTATCGAAAAGTTGATCACACGTTTCAATACGTTTTTACAGGAATTAAACGAGTATGTGGAAAAATGAATAAAGGCTAAAGGGTGTTCTTTTACACAGACACTCATGACATATGTTTATATCACTTTGTTGTTTTATTATTCACGAGTCAAACTTATTTTTTGATTTACCCTCGTACCTATGTGCACCTAGGTTACAACCCGAATTTATCCAGAATTTGAATTGTGTTATTCTGAAACAACAGCAGGATTTTTGCAGGACGTTCATAACGATACATTCAAAACATCGTGGCATAATGTTATTTGTTACTAAGTGGTTATTATGGTACCGTCTTCAATTAGTAATAACAAGCTGAAACGCCCGTGCTTCTCACGGGTTTGAAGTTGGAAGGAAAATCTCATCATTTCGACCGGAAAAAGAGTGGAGAAATGTCAAACTTCGAGTGTCATTATTTTGGGTTTCACACAACTTAACACTTCGTTGATCTAGAAATTCTAGACAAAATAAGCTGTGCAAATTTCGTGACGCTGTAGCTCAGTGTTCGAAAAGTTTTGCTACTTCAAGCAGACTTTTGTTTTATAGTTAAAATGTGTTTCAATACACGTTTTAAAATTGAAATAAATCAACTGAATTCTGTATGAACCTATTTATCTTGAATAAGTTAGAGAATAGTTGAACCCCGTGGAGTCTCTCATATCCTATGGGATCATATTAATGTTTATCGATTATTCCACTGGTATGGATCGATAGTTCAATAGCGTGCATGTATACAGGTATATAACTATATACGGTACAGTCAAGCCTCATACAACGACTTCACCCGTTGAATTCATGCAGCACAATGCCAATGCACAACACTCGTGATGGGAAAAACCCGTTGTATGTGGTACAGCGTATACAGTACTAAGTTATATACCCATAATAATGTTCCAAAGTATTGAAATTAAGTGTAGACAACTTTCAGTTACAACTCATATGAAGGTTTTGCGATACCAAGCTCATACGTTACAGGCTAATATTGAAACAAAATTCTTATACTGTAGTCTTCGATTGATTCGAGTGTCAAATTCTGTGAAATTCTCGTCTAGCTTTAAATTTTTCCTTCGTTGGGCTTCCTAATTCGGATTTTTTTGTGTCTTGTTGTCCCTTGTGTTTGTTTTCTATGTTGTATGTATATATGGTTTTTTGGACCGTTTAACTCTTTAAATAAATAAATAAGTAAATGAATAAATAAATAAATAAATAAATAAATAAAATCACCATTAAAGGGAAACTAGGGCAAATTCCAGTAAGATGGTTTTTATATCATGCGCCACACGTGGCGTATAGAACAATAGCAGTTGTAGTGTAGGAGCAGTTGTCATTCGTGTATCATCGCACAGAATCGCATATTACAAACTGTTATCGCTTATAACGAGCATCTGTCTGGACGTTTTCTCTCATCGTGTAATAGCTAAATTGTATATACGAAATTCGTATAAATCGAGCACTACGTACCTTAGAAACATTTTTTTCTCACATTTTCTTCTATTATCAACAGTGTTAAATACTATTCATAGATAATATGACTATAATATTATCCCGGATAATTTTCTTATGTTTAACTTTCATTTGCTTAAAGATGTCTCACAAGTTTTGTAGTTGGTAAAGTTACGTTTTCATAAATTAAAGACATGAAACCTTTTGCTTGTGGTACATGATGTTTGTACAATGTGTCAGCTTGGTGACACTTCAAAGATGCATAACTGGAGTCACTGGAGTGATTGTTATTAAATTCGGGCCACTTTTGTGTTTGTTCGTTACGCGTTTTGCAAACTTGGCGAGGTTCAGCAAGCTGTTTAGAATTCTAGTTTTCGTGCACAAAATTAATTTATGCATGTCTTTTCTTCACGGTTACTTACGTCGAGGACGACACTTCAAAAGGCATGCCTGATAACTAGAATGGTTGTTTCTTAAGAAGGGTCATTTTTCTTTGTTCACCCTTTTTGGCACTTCGAATTTCTAGTGAACCAGTTTTTTGTTTTGTTTTAAAGACAGTTCGTCATTAGTACAGGTAATGCTTCGTTTACGCGAGGGTTCTGTGAAAATGTCGCATTAACCGAAAACAGTTTTTCAAAGACAAACTTTACGTTTCAGTGGTTTTGCTATTTCGAATTGACTCGTATGCATTTAAGGGACATTTTTGTTGATAATGTTTGTTTTGTTTTGTTTTTGCGTTATGCAGTAGTTGATAGTAGCCAAATATGTACATTGTACGCCCAGATTCATCGTTCGGCTTCCAATCTTTTCATTCATTGTATCGAGTGATTTTTGTTTTATTATTATTATTATTCTTGCATCAACATTACTACGCAAAGAGTCGAAATAGAGAAAAGAGACGTTGCTAACGAATGGAGTCGATTGGTGGAATTATGCTATGCAAATTGCATCGCGGTGCAGCGGGCTGCGAAATTGACTCCCTTAAATGGGAAGAAGGTTTCCTAGGGATGGATGAAGTTTTTTGAAAGTAAAGAAGAAAATGAAGGAGTAAAAAAAAATATTATACAATTCCCATAGGGTGGATGTCAGAAGAGATGCGTTGACGACGGTGTCGGGTATATCGCGTGCACTCGCGTCGTGACCTCTTCTCTTGCCGAGCTTTCCCTATAACCCTTCCCTTCCCTCGTGGCTCAATGGAAACGACCGAAAAAGCGATCGATATCCTCTATCACGTGATCTCACACACACATAGTACGTACGTAACGAGAGAAAATGACATTGCAGCATTTCGCGCTCGCCATTGAAACTCTCTCTTTCTGGAAGAAAAGTCTCTTTTCTCTATCTATACGTGGAAAAGTAAAAGACAAACCAAAAAAAAAAATAGGGAAAAAGGTGGCGACAGCAGGTTCGCCATCTGTCTTGTCTTGAAACGATTATTTGTTTTAATAGTTGGAAAGCTAACTCGTTATTGGTCGATGGCCAAATGTTGCCCACGCGACACCGCCCAAAAGGCTGGTGAACCTTTTCACTTCCACGCTCACGCATCTATAATTCTACTCCTCTTCACGCTCAACAACGACGTATCCTCCTCTTCTCAGGAATTGGGTAAGATAACTTGTAAATAATGATGAATGACGTTGTGGTGCGAAACATGTTTGCTAGAGATTAAAAATGGATTTAGAACATCATCGTTGCGGTTTGATCTCTTACGTATAAAGCTTGTGTATTTTGAATAAATGTCCGATTTTCGGCAATTTTAATTTTATATTATTGACGCATTTCATTATAAAGTCTGTACTGTTATAATATCATCAAGGTATTGGTAAATTATCGATAAATTTTGCTCCCACCGAATCAGTTAGTCTCTTAAGGGCAATCGTTGGAAATGCCAATCAAGATTCATAAAGATTTGAGCTGTTTCAATTTGAAAATGGACATGACAAAAAAATAAAGATGCATTATGGTACTTTTTTTTTTTGTATTTTTGTAGGAATTATTGTCGAAAAAGTAATGGGTTTAGTTTCTGTATTAAATAATGAATTCCTAAAGGAGTAATGAAATCTCAACATTTTACTCTGGGGAAATCTTTTTTTGCGTGGTATTGAGACTTTTTATCCAAAATTCAATTTGTGCTTCGTGAGACACGTGGTTTAAATTTTTTTTTTTTTACTTATTGATTATCGATAATTTAATTATTACATTGTTATTACATCACATAATTGCAAGGGTGTTTTTTGTTTTGCCCTTTTTATTTTTTGCGCCATTTACTTCGTTTTTATCCAAAAAAGCAATTTTCAGTAACAATAATTAATATTGAAAATAGTAAACGTCATGTTTCATATGTCATATTAGATTATAAATAAATATGACATATTAAACATTGCATAAAAATACATACTGATATCTCAAACTTATCTAAATTTTAAATCGTACAGAGACATATGGATCGTCTTACCGACAAAAACTTAGATCGCCATACCGAACTAAGTTCAAAAACTTTGAGAAAACGTTGATTTTATGTATGGTTTGTTCATAGGATTGCTACATGCTATTCGTGGTGTTCATAGTGCCCTGTAATTCTCTCTAATTGGTCCAGCGATATAATTCTTAGTTTATGCGTAGACTCAGTGACCTCATTTCATGCATTAGCCTACGCCTACCTCAGAAACTGTAAAAAGTGAGTTAGTTCATTATGGTTTAACACGATTCATATATTTTTATTTAAGAGTTTAAATTAAAATTTAAGTTTAAATTAAGTCTGCAGGCCTTCTGTCAATGTTTTTATGCAATTGGCAGAGTAAACATTGACGGAGTAAAAAATTGTAATTTTTGTTTATTACATTAATTTATCGTTGACGAAGTAACTAATTATTAACATACAAGTAGCTATAGTACCGGTAGTTTATTTTAACTTATAATACTTAGGAGAGAATTTTTACTGAAAAAATTGGTTCAGTTTTTTCCAATAAAGGTACAAGTTATTTTTATTTCGAAAATTGTAAAATAATACATTTTCGGGAAAGAGTGGTAAATTCTCATTTACCATTTAATGCCATTAGAAAACACAGTCCAAAACAAAAATTTATTGTTAAGGACATCCTCCATTATACTTATTTTGTTTAACTCTTTAAAATCTACAAAGCATTTTTAATAACTTTTCGTTTTGTTTCAATTTTTCAGGTCGTGAGTTTCGAATCGGCCATATTTGATTTGATCCGTGACCCACTCACGCGTGAACATTTAACACGTGGTTTTTTTAGTGCGTGTAAACATACTACGACTACTATTACCACTCCTACGTCTGTCACCAATGCTAACCTCGAAGAGGGAATCGCAGTCTGCATTGTTGCGAATCTCACGCGTGCATTGTCGGCTGATTAGCTCGTCGTTACGATAATTGGTAGGTGCGAAGGCGAGCAACGCACCGTCATTGGTCGTCAAGCAGTGACGTCACGAGCGAGCCTGGCATGACGCGCATGCGTGGCTGGTCGGCCGAAACCTGCGCTGCTGCAGTGGCGGGAGAGAGCGAGCGAGCGAGGCTCGGGGACTGAGAGACTCTTGGAGGCAAAGCAACCGGAGCACAGTCCAGCGTGACACCAGCAGCGGGAGCGGAGGCACCCGAAACAGGCAGGGCGGCCTGAGTGTGCTCTCGTCGTCGTTGCTCCGTCGTAACAGATATTTGTAGTCATCATCATGTGATCATGGACGTAGCCGTCTTCGCTTCGTCGGCGCTGGCCTTGCTCCTCTACTGGAACACGCTCGACGCCGACTTCGCTTACGATGACAGGTAGGAACGACCACATGCGTTTTATTTTATTTTCATATTATTTTTTTTTCCCAACAACTGTGTCTCTTTTGCCACTCGTCTATCTGCTTCCTTGGCCCGGAGGCGGCGGACCCCTCGCTGCGCCGCGCGCACACACACACACACGCGGGTCTGCCAAAATATAGTCTCTCCCTCTTCGCACCACGTGAAATGGACGAGAAGGAATATTTACATTTCGCAAAAAAAAGATAGAAGATTTTTTTAAAGGGCTTCTTCGTGCTTAGGGGGTTAGTAGTTTTGGGTCTTCGAACGTTGTCGAGGTTATTATTTTTTTTATAAGTAGTCTTCTTCGAGTCGCGTTGGGTTGCTGCTTTCGCTTCGACCTTGCTTGGCTCGCGGCGGCCATCTTCGCGGCGTAATTAAAGCTCGCCGTGCTTGCGCCCCGCGTGCTCGTCACCCAGAAACCCCAGCCATAGCCGTAGACGCCGGCTGGGTTTGTTGTTGTTGTTGACAGCTCGCCACTTGTGCTAGGGTTTAATCCACACGCTTCCCAACCCCTACTCGATGACTATCCGTTTTTTACGCGTCTTTATTTATTTGGAGTGGTAATTTAGCTAATGAATCGAGAGTCGACGTTGATGAGATCGAACGAGCTTGACCTAATTTTTTTCCTCACAATGTTGGTTCATTTTTTTATATTCAATTTCTATATCTCGTTTTAATTTTTTCTTTTTATATCAATATTCGTGTAATGTTTAAAGACGACGTGCACGATGTAGTGTTTGTAAACAAGTCGAGTTCTACAACCACTACGCACTGTTTTGCTACCTAGGCATGCATGTTAGCCGTTCATCGGCTTAGGGTTAATGTTGAAAATCCTTTTTGTGCGGATAGATCAAGAATACAGTATCCACTTGAGAAACCGTAATGTATTTAAATGAATTAGCAATAATCTACACAAGTGATGTCGAATGCGACGTGTCATTGAATGGGAATAGCTTTAGCGAAAAAAAATACACTAGCTTAAATGCTATGATAGCTGCGTTAAAGGTTTAAGGAAAGGATTTGTTTCCACTGTTTTCGAGAAGGTTCATCCCCTTAAATTAATAACCCTTCCTTGTCGGAGGGATTCTCGGAGTGAACGTCGAAGAAGAAAAACATTTCGTAGGAGGGTTGGTATGGTATAGTAGCGAATAGAAAACGAGGGAAACCAACGAGGAGCAAAGAGTGTGAGCTGCTAGGGGATGAGATTAGGGGTTATCGACAGTTAACGGAAGAGTGAAAAAAAGAAGGGGGGAGAAGAAAAAAATGTGGGTTGAAGTTACCCAGAATGATGATGGAAGGAGAAAAAAAGGCTACGGGGGAAAAAAAAAGAGGGGGATGAAAAAAAAGCAAACCTTAAGAATTGGGGGATAGGCACAAAGATGCCACTAGGTTCCTTGGTTTGATTTTTCTTCTTTTTTGGTGGTTCGTCGTTGAGCTTTCGTCTTCTTCATCCGCAAACCTCGGCGTATCTTCTTAATGGTATCCGGACAAAAGCCTCTCTGGCAAGTGGCCTTATCAGCCCCCCAAAAAGACGAAGACGACGACGTGAAATGCCACCCAATTGGATTGCTTGGCTATAGCCAGGAAAATATATATGTATAAAGAAACAGAGAGAGAGAGAGAGAGAAAAAGGGGGGTAGAAAAAAACGTGGAAGTTGCATGAAACAGCAGTCTGGATGTTAAGCGTAGTAGTGTGAGTGCGGGGGTGTATGTATGCATGTCTGTGTGTGTGTGCGCGCGCGAGAGGTTCTATCGATTCGTCGAACGCACGCTGCTAGGTGGCTCGAACGGCAATAAATTTTGGGGTAGAGGTTTTGCTGCTGTCGGGACATGCGTATTTCAGGGGGAAAAGCTTAAATTTTAATCTAATAACGGTAACGAAGGTGAACTTAGATGGTAGGGAGCTGGTGTGTGTGGGAGGAGTGAATAAAAAAAAAGTGGGTAAAAAGGAGGAAGAGTTGGTGGAAAAAAGAAAGGGGTGGAAATCTGTTGGGATCCTAAACCTACTCGGTCGTAGGAATGATGAGCGAAAATGAGAGAAAGCAATCTTGTTAGGTTGGCACTGGCAAAAGCCAATTGTTAAAGGGGGTTGGTGCATTGAGCGAGATGGGGTTTTTGAATCAGCAGTTTGGGGAAGACTAGGCTATATAGTAAGGTTTACACGTTTTGAATCAATTGGATTGACTTTTCGAAAATCACATGCAATTGGATTTGTCGTAGCTTAATTGTCGTCGAGTTGATGTGTTTTAGTGGTGTTTTTCTTTTTATTTATTTATTTATTTATTTGTTGTCTTTTATTGTTAATCAACGTGCACTCGATTTGCTTGATAGGCCTATCTTACATTCTGTGAATTGGAATCGTAAGATAATAAATTGCTTTTTATTAACGAATATTCTATTCGATGGTCGTTATCTGCATTCAATTTATTATTTCACGTAACTTATTAAAGTTTGTACCGTTTTCAAGGTTAACCTGCCGTTCGGAAGGTCAACCTTAAAAAAAAATAATTTATGAACTTTATTGGATTTACTTCAGTTGATTGTTTTTATTAGGCGTTGTTACGAAATAGAGTTTCATAGCTCAGTAACTCGTCTCCATGATTCGAGGTAATATCGAGGTGCACTGCATTCGCCCAACAATGCTTGTGCATTCATTTAATTCCTAACAATGCTTTAGCACTCAGTCAATTCAAAACAATGCTTGGTTTTGAATTGTTTTCTCATTTCTCACATTCGTCATTTTATTTTATAAAATTTGAATATTATGAATTTATAATGTTTTTTATTCTCACTTTATGTCAATTTATACATATACAGTATATGTTTGTATTCTGTTCGATTGTTCCCAAGGAACGTGCCCATTAATAAATATACTCATTATATAACTATAGCTAATACAGTAATTTCAAATTTGTTCTATTGTTACGTTAATAGGTTCGATATTACAAAATTATTTAATTAAAAGTATTATATTTATTTTTACTAAAAATAATCATTAAAGGAATTATGTACGGATGCATAAATAGTACGATTAGAAGATTATTAGTTTTTGTTGGTGGAATGTTTTTTATTACGTACCAATGCTGGTGTTTTTATGTCTGTGTTTGCATGAAATGAAAACCGAGTTATGGCTCGTAAGAATGGAGTAAGATGAAGAAAAGGAGGAGTATGTTGGTAGTAGCAGTACACAAACTAATCATGTAGACGAAAGTCTACAATTGAGTTTTCGTGGTCGTCGTCGTAGTCTGCAACTTGAGGAGGCGCGACAGAATGACTCGTTTCTTTTGTAAAGTGTAATTTTCCTTGGTGGAAGCTAATAGGGGTTATTTGTGTTTGGTTCTGTAGGAAATGCACAATAATGATGGCTGTAGTCCCATATAATTTTTTTGTAGTCATCGCTTGCAAGAAATGAAATTTCTTGGGAATGATGGTTGAAAGAAAAACAGACGTGGTCGTTTGTGGCTAATAGTAATACATACACCACTATATAAGATAACAACAACTGCAACAAAAAAATAATCATTTCACAAGTTAGTGGTTTTTCCCCCTCACTGTATTTTATTGACAATTATTAATCCACGCAAAAGTTTTATTGTCATCGCGATATTATTATAAAAGGGAATATGACTTTTTTAAAGGGTCATTGGGCTTGGTCCCTATGTTTTTTTGTTTTATTTTATATTTTTCTTGATTTTAATTTAATATACCGTTAGGTGCAAAAGGTTTTCTTTTAACCCCCATTTTTCGTCTCTAAAAATTTATATACGCTTTCCATGATGCTCAGTTTGGGGGAAGACATTGAAAATGGTAATACGAAGGGAGAAGTGGGTTTCCTTTTTTTTTTGCATTACCCCCTTGATTTCCGGAGCGTGTGATAAAAACTCCCGTTGTTCCTCTAATTGGGGTAGAGAAAAGAAAAATCTCCGGCGCCTTTGGGTAGAAATAAGGGGGTACTTGTTTTCTTGTTTTGTCAGAAAATTAGGGCCATTTCACTCTATATATATTTATAAATATATAAAAAAAAGCGTTTGTCGCTTGAGGTCTATTTACACCAGGGGATAAGTAATAAAAAAGACCCCCTCTCGGTACACGCAGGGTATTTGAAAGGACAGTTTTACCCGCATTTAGCAGTCGTATTGTCAAAATTCAAGCCTTGGGCTAACATGGCAATTAGTCGTCTATTGTACAGTAGCCAATACAATTTTTTAGACGTTGTGAGGATGTTAAAAATTCTTTGATTTCAATGTTTCAGAAATACATATGTGTTATTTTTGTGCTTTAAATTTTGAACGAAATCATTTGTGGTATTTGATGACATTTTAAAAATTTTTAAGACGTCACATCGGTATTCCAATGTGTATGATTATTTTAAATTGGAAATTACTAAGCGAATCAAATACAATTTGCAGGTTACATTCTTAATTTGTTTTTCATATTTTTTAGAGTGATAGTTACATCTAGGAATATAATGCTCTATGACGTTAATATAAAAGTTGTTTATGTGCATGATATAACGTTGACTATAATATATAATATATATAGTGAATGATATAATATAACCTATCGTGTAGGTCCTACACTTTAGTAAGCGAAAATAACGTTAAGTGAATTGAATACCGGTACATTCTTTCAAGTTTTAGGCTGGTGGTTGACCACTTTCGTGTGACTATTTAGTTTTCACTCAGACTGATGAGGTGGAAAGTTGTATCGAAATAGTTTGAGAACGACCATTTTGGAATTTTCGTTCTAGAGTGAATTTTCATTCAAGTCAAAGTGTTTTTATATAGCTATATATATACTACCGTACATTATACGTATAAAATTCACCAATGTCTACAAAAAATGTGTCTATAAGAAGTGATTTTTTTTTAAATCAGAAAAACGTATATAGGCTTACTTGTATTTGTTTTTCATGATTGATGGGGGATCATTTCGTTTGGCTATATTGAGTCGACACAAAATATGCTTACTAAGCCTCGAGTAAACCGAGTTTGTTTTTTCTAGTACAAATTCTATTTTTCATATTGCTAAATGTTTTATTTATTTATTTGTTTATTTATTTATTTTAGTTTTTTTTTTTATCTTTATTTTGTTGTTGTTGTTGTAAGGTTGGATTGCATTGGGAAGGAGGAGAAGAACAAAATGGCAAATGAAACAGTGCATTTTGTGTCGCTCTTGTGGAAACTTCCATTGGCGACCCAGAGGGAATACCCTTGACTCGGGAAGCCAGGGAACCTCTGGATTGTTTCTCCACAGACACACGGGGGGCGGGGAAATATATAATCGATCGAACGATGATGAAGATGATGATGACGATGATGATGCTCGAACGGGCGACCCGGGGTCGTTTCACAAGTTTGACGACCGATTCGGATTATCCGGATCAAACTACGACTCGATTCATGTCTGTCGATGGTTGATTGGAGACGCTTTCTTTTGGTTTTTTTATGCCTTTGAAATCGATATATAAGTCTATCTCTCTATATTTTTTTTATAGAAACGTATGCCTAGAAAAGTATTGATTTCGAAATGAATCGATTAGTGATTGTTAAGATGAATGACTGTAGAGATTGGTCGTGTCGTCAAAAGTGTGTCATTTATCATTTGCACGGTTTTCTATGGAGATGAATGATTAGCTTTGTGTGTATTCGTATTTAGATTTGGAGTGTATTTTATATTGATTTATTGAATTATGTTGATTCAATACTGGATAGTGTAACGTCACCTTTTCCCTCTTTAGTGTTGGAATGCAGTATATGTATACCGTGGTTGTTTGTTTTTTTTGCATTAAGAAGTCTGTGTCGACAAATTTTAAGATTGTCGGCAATCTTGCCTTATTTTTATGATCGAATTTCCAGTGGTGTAACGTGCATCTCATATCAAATGATTGCAGAAGCAAAAAAAATTGATATTCTACAAATCCCTCGAAACCACGCCCCAGAATTAGTATTGTGTCGTATAAACGTACCGTACAAAACTTAAGATTACAGAAATGTAGCAATCGCAACACAATATTGTATACCGGTACGTTACGTTATTAATAATAACGTACTACCATACAATGTTATTTACATAGTATGGCATGTTGTACGTTATATTCGGAAATTGGTATGATATGTATACAATAGATTTCGATACGTTGATTAGGAATATTACCCTGTCTCAATATGTAACCTTGAAATGTTCGATCGGTTTCGCGTGAAGCACTAGAAACATTGGAATAGGTTCACAATCTGAAATCACTCACAGTTCAATTGACATTATATGTGTACGATCTACATTCGACGAGTTTCTATGCATTAAAGTGTATCAAATTATAGGTCGTTATTAGGCCTTCCAATTATAACAAACAATATCAATGAACCATAATAATGAATAGTAATTTCATAATTGTTTATGAATATCCCATTTCTTGTTATGACCGTATGGTGGAGGATATGCAATTGTTACACGAATGGTATAATCAAAGAAGGATGAAATTGAATGATGCGAAAACACAAACGCTTAATATTGATCGGGGAAAGACTACGTATCTCTTCTATGAAAATTCTTGGAGTTTATTTATTGTTTATTGTTTAATTTCACGACCCGTGGGGTCAAAACATGAATTACAATAATTGAACTTAATGCTTAAAAACTATTAAAAATAACAAATACATAACTTAGGCGATTATTAAAAAACTAGTAAAACTAGTTTATTTATTTATTTATTTTATTAAACAGTCAACAGGAACCAAAAAATCAAGTACATTGAATCGGTTAAAAATCAAATAAGAAAAAAACTTGGTGCAGAATACTGCAAATTACCAGTAAAATATAACAAGTTAAAACAAAAAAACGGTACTTTCCTGTTATATATATAGTCTGATGTTGATATTTGTTTTGTATTTGGTTTATTTTGAATTGGTTTATTTTGCCGGTTAGGTTAGGAAAACAAAGAAACGTATTAAATGTATGATATTGTTTTGTTTTCCTAACCTAACTTGCAAAATGAACCCATAACCAAGTACAAGCAAACAGCAACTCGGATTCGCCCCGGCTATAACAGGAAAGTACCAAAAAAACAAATTCCACTGTCTGCAGATAATTGGTATATTGGAAAAACATTTTATCAAAATGCTTATAATTGTTTTTAATATTTTAATGGGGGGTTAAAGCCGATTTACGTAGTCTATAGGGCATTTTGTTCCATGCTTGGAAACTATTAAAGGGATAGCATTTGTTCGATTGTGACAAGAGAAGTTCCTTTTAAATGCTCGTTATACGCGAGAAAAGTTCGTTATTATGCGATTTTGTGTCGCGGTGCATAAGTGATTGAACGCTGCTGCACTTGCCCCTTTTGTGCTAATATTTGATTGTTTTCTTTTGTTGATGCAAGATTTTAGCAGAACCTAATTTTCGCATAAATTGAGGATGTCCTGTTTGTTACATGTTAACAGTCGCAATTTTCCGAATTTAATTCATATTGAATGCATATGAATTGCCTGTCTAATTATAGTGGGAGTATTACGGGTATTAATTTTAATACAGTATATTTTATTTACCGTAACGGTGTGGTCGTAACAGTTTGTTTTGTTATTTTATTAATTAGTATTTTTTTTAATTACACTTTTTACACCGTTAATAAATAGTTCAGTAGTTAAGGCAGTGGTAAGCATCTTACCTAGCGACGAGGTGTCATTTCTCGTCGGAAAGAAAACCTAGAGTATCACGTTTCGATCCCCCTGGTCCTTGGGTGGCATCGGACGCGGAGAGGGGAAGGGGGGGGGGTTGATAGGTGAGTGTCTCAGTTGCCGTAGCAACGGACGAATGACGTCACGAGGCTTTTCGTCGAGCCAGGTCGGTGTTGGGAATGTTGCTGTTGTCATGGAAACGAGGCAACATCCGCGGCGATAATGAGCGAACCGGACTGTTGGAGGGGGGGCTGGTGAAATTGTGGGGTCGTTTGACACTGCGAATAAGCCTTGTGGGTTGCCTTCTTTCTTCGTCACCTGATACTGATGCTTTTGCATTGAAGATGTTGTTGCAGGTGAAGCGAGACATTGGCCGCCATTTACAAAACCAAGGACCCTCGTTTTCTTGACATCCAATATTGTCCACCGGCTCGCGCTGTTCTCTTTATCTATCCGCACCAGGGGTGTTTAAAGAATTGAGAATTGAAGAAATGGATTATTGACTTGATTTTAGCAGAAACTGGTTAACGAAAAAAAATATACTGGTTAAATTCAAAATCTATATAGGCCTATGATTTGTATTTTTGCATGTCACCTATCAAATCGACATAGCTATCAATATGGAATTGAGGGTGTAATTTTCTTTACTTCAATGCTTTAGTATTGAACCTGTAAAAGTGATTTTCGTATACAATTGTTTCTTATTTGCATATAATGGGTGACTCTTCCATAGTAATTATTTATCAATAATTCCACCGATATGTTTTTTTTGACGACAATAATTTGCTGAATCTATTATGTCAACTTAGTTACAAAATAAGCATATCGTACTTAAAATATAAACTGCTTTATAATAATTATATTTTAATTTGAATTAATTTATAACCGTGGTTTCAATAAGTAGACTGGTAATTCAATTGATGAAAAAATTCAAAATTATTATGCGGAATAAAAATAACGATACCTTATGTTATCTAGGCATGATCAAATTAAATATTTCTTGAATTGAAGATATTTTATGTATTTCCCTATGAAGCTAATGTTTATTAACATTACGCACTAAAATACTTAGAAATATAGCTTAGAATAGAAAGCAAGGATTAAAAAATCTTCCCAGCCTGAGATCGAACCAAGAGTGCGCAGTGTTCTGATTTTCGAATGTTCGAATTTCATTGAAAAAAACAAACAAAGAAATGTTTAAACTCTGTCACTATAATTCCCAAACTCACCTTCCTTTCACTCTTTTAAATATCTATAATAATAATTGATGTTATTGAGACGAGGAGGGTCTCACCGGTTCTCTTTCAACTTGTCAGAATTTCCCTTTTTTTTTTTTTCACATCGTGAAAATTCCCACTTTTCAACCGGATGTGTTCATCCTTGACACTCGGTTGTATTTCCTCTCAAATATTTAAAAAGTATCAGCCATTGTTTGAGTTAAGGCTGCATAACGAAGCTCATGTTTGATTAGTTTAATGACTCTTCAAGCTAAAGGGTTTTGCACGCTTTTCCAATGCGATGAGTTTTGAAAACCGAGATTTGTGTGTGTATGTACTAATAAGTGATGTGTAATAATAAGTGATGTGCTGCGTTGTTAAGTGCCAGCACGTAGTACTGATATAATAGCGAAAGAGTTTGGGGGGGGGGGATCTTGTCCACTACAACATGCACTTAGCGTCATGTATCCCACACTCGGTTGTAATGAGATTTAACTTAACGGGTCAAGAGGCCACCTCCAACTCTCGTGTAAAACGGCTTCCGGTCGTTTTCGGACTCGACGTGACAAATCTGTTAACTTCTCTCTTTTCTATCACCCCCCTTTTCACTATCAACCCCCCTCTTTGAGTTTCAACGCCATTATCGGTTGACGCACGTGCCATCAACCAACCACGCAACTCATCTTACTTCTCCACTACTGCGGTGTATAGTGCGCGCGTGTGAACGCATGTGTGTTTACATATGAACCTAATACAGGGTATCGAAAAATCATATTCATAAGTTCAATATTAAACGGATAAGACACCTAGTGTGTGTGTATGTATATGTAGCCTATGTACTGTATTATACATAGTGTATATTAAACTATGTTGGACAGTGTATAGTTTTGAATGTCAAAACGTTGATATGTTAGTATGTTGTTGATATATTGCATGCTGAGGTGTTGTTGACATTGCTTTGACGTCTCAACTACCCATAAAGCATTTCGTGGTGTGTTTACGTACTTTATCATCGCATCCCAAATTTGTGCGTTAACAGTGTGACATGTTAAGAATTCATATTTAGCGTTTAAGGCTTTTACCATTAAAATTCTCATTTCGGTTTTTGTATCTCAGATGCCTATGTTCATTGTTGTACAAGGTGTTTCAAAAATTGTCATTTGGTGAAAATATTTTTTTTTTTTTTGTAAATAAGATCCGTGTGTGTACAGTACACAAATCTAAAAAAAACAAATCTTGTATATTTTTTATAAAATAGATTTTGTATATTAAAAATTAAACAAACTAAGCTTCGCGTACACTTAGTTAACTTACCATTGTAGCCTACTATAAACTTTCACTTATACAGGGTGGACCGAAAAAACTGTCACCAGTTTTTAAAGATCAATTTATTATCTACTGCCTAAGCTAGACGAAAACTAAAACTATTAGATGAAAGCTGAATTCAATATCTTTCCAGTGATATATACATCTATATGCTATAACTTTCATAGTTTGCCCACAATGGCTGCGCGAAAACAACGTTCGCTCAAAAAAAGTTGTAAAATAACTTTACAAGTACAAAGGGAATTCAGTGCATAACTATTCAGTGGAAAAATAAACAATTAGTGCCTATTCAGGACCTATTTATTTTCCAAGGGAGACCGCCCCCCTCCCTGGGTTCTCCGCCATTGATTATAACCATTTCCGACTTGTTCGTCCAACTTTTTTCTTGTTTCGTCAAAATTCAAGCGAATAATACGAACTATAGAAATATAACTCATACTTTTCGAGCCATATAATGATTATTGATGAGTAGATTTTCATTTTATAATGTCAATGTGGTGAAGTGGATGACTGGAATACAGGATACAGTATACATTG
>JAQIWH010002965.1:0-21932 GCA_034695005.1 Cryptops parisi | reverse complement strand
AATGCAAATTTTAACGAGTAAATTACCTCATTTGGTTTACAAATGGACAATATTTGTCAGGGATATCACTGGGAAATGGTCAGGAATTGTCAGGAAATGTCAGGGATATACACTTCAAAATTTGAGTGGGAACCCTGTAATGTTTGATTGTTTGTTGTTAATGTTTGATTCGCTATATGTAGATTTTTATTGGTGGCGTCATCTTGTGAGAATCGTTGAAACAAACGGTTATTTAGCTTTAATGAAATTTATAAATGAAGTACTAAAATTGAAATGCCTATTACAAAGGTGTCCTTCATAGCTATGCAAAGTATCAAGCGGTTTGGTTCCAAAGTTTTAGAGTTATGGTGTCACGACACAAACAGTTCTTGAGAGGGAGCTAGATGATTTTAAACTTTTAATTTAATTCACGAAAGAAATTCCTTTTCGTGTGTTTGTCTTTGATCTGAGTGGACTTATATTTATTGTACAGATATGAGCAGCTTATATATTATAACATCGCTCTATTAATTTAACCATGACATATTATACTAAAGTACAATTATACTAAACTTTTAGTAGAATATGTCATGATTTAACTCACCGTGTAGATAAAAAAAAATAGGATCAAGTTGGAGAGTGGGATAGTCTCATGAAATGTTAGCATAAAAATTACCGTGTATGTTGGAGATTACCATTTTATATAAAAAAATATATATATATGCACTCGAAAGCGCCACCGGGTGTGAGCTTATTAAATGACTCAGGAGGTTCGGTAGATTTTAGACCGCATATCAGCGAATTTTGTATGCCAATACATATATTATTTTTTCCCATAAAATGGGAATGTCTCATGTACGCAGTTTACATGCAGAAATTCCATGCGCCACATAAACTCAAAAAATATTTTGCATTTGTGTGGGTGGGTTGTTTTTGAAACGAATTGTTTGTGTGTGAGGTTCAAAATAAAACGCAATAGATGAAAAAAAAAGTTTCGCAAGACGCAATCGTTTAATTAGAGAAATTGAAACCTTCGCAAAACATCATCGTGATTATCGTGGCAACGTCCTATAATAGACTGGCTCAACAAGGATTGAAAGATAGGCGGAGGAATAAACTAATCAAAAGGGAAACAAGTTACTCCAGCCGACGAAAGGAATTCCGTTGAATGACAGTTTCAAGCTGTTTTCATCTGCACGAGTGAGACGATTAATTTTTTATTTTTTTTCGTTTTTCCAATTTTTTTTTCGTTGGAAATGTTATAGAACTTCCGTACGGAGGTTTTAAAAATATTAAATTGAAAAAAAAAAAAAATAAGTGGGTAAATTTTTTTTATAGATATATAAAATTGAATTTATTTATTTATTTATTGATTGATATTTAGTCAAATTTTTTTTTATTGGTTTGGTGATAAATATTTTCAACACCATTGACGCAAAAAAAAAAGTATTTTTTTTTTAATATTTAGTTCTTTCCTCTTCGGCTGCAATTATTTTAATGAACAAGGAAGACGAGAATTAAAAACACTATTAGATAATTATAGAGTGAAAAAGATTCAGTAGGAAGGTCGTTTAGTATTAATTACTATGTCTATTTTTTTGTGTGTGTGAAACAATGGTATGTATATATTTATATAAAGAATGCCATGTTGTGTAAAGTTTATATTTGGATAGGTGACAAAAATGAGTTTTGACGATGTTAAGTGCGTTAATATTTCATTCGCCAAAGGTGATAAGGAACGGAATGAAGAAACCAACGAAAGGAATATGAAGGGAGGGGGGAGGGGGATATAGAGGAGGAGGTTGAATAATTCAGGTGTTGTCGCCAACGGCTGCCAATCAAAGGAAGCACGTGACCGGTCATCATCAATAGGCAAAGGCGACCTGGTCACCGGCTGAGTGAGGTTAACCGTCGTCCCATTCCCCGTGACACTTGTGTCCCCGCTTTTGCCTCGAGGGAGATCACCCATTCAGACGCAAACATGTCGTAAACGGGTGAACAGTTCAACGTCTATTAGAGTAATTGAACTGTTTGGCAATTGCCCGCCATCGACCATCTCTTTCACCTTCTATCTGATAGTATATAGAGACTATTGACTTCTTGGAACGGATTTGGAATTACCCCCCTCTTCTTTTTTGTTTCTTAGATACCAAAAACCTCCCAATGGTAGGAACGGTTGTCGAATTCTTATATAGGCCTACACCAAAAAAATTTTTAATTTTATGAGAACTATGTTTTTGTGTTATATACTTACTGTATGTTTTAAATTTGGCTTGTGCGAGTATACTTAAATCAATCATTTTTGTTCACTTTTCGGCGATCATATACACAGGTCGAACTGCTTGACTAGCATTTTTTTCTATGGCATATTTTGTCTTCTCTGTATTTTATATGCACATAGAGAATAAACACATCGAATAAATGCTATAATAACGAAATGGTTTTTTGAGGACAAAAATGAGGAGAGGACATCTCTTGTCTCATATTCGCGAAATCGCACTTAATTGAAATCTTACTAGTCGAGGACTTTCTTTACTACATGATAATAGCTCAGTGTATTATATGTATTCGACTATAGTTTACTATAATTTTGTATCATATAGTCTATATAATACACTATTATTTAGCATTAGTATTGTTCTGTATACGTGTAGTGTACTGTATTACTTCACGCTGAATTGTATCTAGTTTAATATATCATGTATGTAGTGCATTATTTCATATGAATATTATATTGTATGGTATGTCTTTTTCATATGGAATACTATGTAATGCATTATACTACATGATAAACTAACTATACATACAATATGGTAAACTACTAAAGAATACTTTCAAGTACTGTATTATTCACTATGTATATAGTATATAATATGTTATATAGTACTTTATAAAATAATAGTTCATATGATAAGGTACATAAAATGTGATGTAAAAATATAAAATGTGATATTCTATAAAAACGATTTACTATGAAACGTGTACCGAGCCAGATATAATGCAGTGCCAATGTATATATACTGTATATAGCCAATTACATAATTTAGATATATATGTATATAAATGTATAGGTATGTTTAGTGAGCATTAGTGGAAAATGTTTCAATTTGGGTTGGAACTCTGCGGCCCTGTTTCCATTACGTATTGGTTTGTGTGATTTGCATAATCTTTTATTACGATGACCTAATAATAGATAAACGCATCGAAAGTTTTCAGCTTTGCATTGTGTCAAGTTGCTAACTCGCTAAATGCATTGGTGCCTTTTAAAGGATTGTCGAGCGTTACATAGCAGTCAGCAGTAGCGGAGATGGTGAATATTGGCGAATACACACGTCGACTGGGGTTGTTGGCCAATTGAATTTTGAGTGAGCGATTAATCCGAACGTTTGGGGTCAATATCGTGATCGAATGCGATTGATCGAAATTGTCTAGAAAGGCGAAGTTGACGGTTCGTGAAATTCGTTGGCAATTCGAGACTTTAAAGGGGAAAACCCACATTGACATTTTCTAAAGAGGAGAGTGCGTGAAATAGGGTTTCGTGTTTTAGCGCTTTAGGTTGTACACTGTATGTGAAATTGCTTGTTTTTTATACATTTGTTTGCGGTGTTCTATTGACATCAATATACTATATATGTATAGTGAGTTCGTCAGCGTACGCGATTTAGGTTAGTGTTCAATTTTTTATAGTTTATTATGGTCACAAAATTTTTATTGTCGATCGTAAAAAGAATTATGGAACGTTTTAATTGTTTTATTGGATCATGATTATAAAAAAAAACGTAAATTAGTAGAATAATATATATTATCGTTATTTTGTGTCATGGGAGAGGGTTCAACTTTGTGTATGATCATTTGATGTAAAAGAAGATTAAAAAAGTGAAGCTTTTGTTACATTTTAGGGGAAGTAACGTTTCTTAAACGTTCACTTTAAATTGTAAAATAAACGTAAAAAAAGAAGACAACTTTTTTCTTGAACAGCTTATCTCTTTTAATGGAATGGAAAATAAGGGATGAAAATAGTTGAACACGCATAATAAGTTGGTTGTTTGTTTCGAGGAGGTTGGGGGTAGTGAATGTTTTGTGGGGTACGTGGACAATATGTGGAATACGTTTGTGTGTGTGTATGTATGTATGTATGTATGTGTGTGTGTGAGAGAGAGGGTTGTTTTGGATGGGTGCGATGCTGAGAGGAGGAGGCGGCTAAAGGGGGGCTTTTGTGCATTTCAGAGACAGACGAGATGGCCTGATGAATTATCTGTGGTGAGCACGCTGTGCATCCTCATGTGAAATTAGCTTGTCTCGACTATTGGGCAGATAAAGCCAAATTTATAGCTAGGATTAAGGGGGGGTATTAAAGCAAGAAAACACCTTGATAACCTGGAGAATGCAGGGGATGAACGTGGGTTTTCTCTGGGTGTGTTGTTGTTGTTGTTGTCGCCGGTTTGCTCAGAAGTTGCTATTCATTATAATTCAGCTCTTGTATTTGTATATGCGGTGAATACGTTTAATTTTTTATGGTAATCTGCGTTTTGTTATGCAAGGTGTATTTCATTGTAGCGTTTGAAATCAAGTGTATTCTTATTGAAGTGTGAAATGAACTTTTTTTTATGGCGTTATCCAAGTGTAACTATCTTATAGTAGATCCTATAGACTTATATCATAAAATGTTAAAGTGACTCTTAGTGCGTTAGATGTTTCCATTGACAACACAAGTAGCTACTGTTGGCCAGAAGCCGCTAATGTTGCCAGGCAACATGAGCAATGAGTTGCGTAATGAAAGAAAAATCTTTCCCGTCATTGTTAACGGGCTCCTTACTTGTCTAATATATCAGTGTATGGGTTCTAAAGAAACTGAAACTAAGAAACTAGACAATGTACAGTGAAGTGAAATCATGCATATGTTGTGTAAATAGGTGTTCAATAATGTATATATTTAATATATGTAAATGAACTTGTGTAGTAGTTATATTCATATACAAATAGGTGTACTATTTTGAAGAGTAAATAATAATAATAGTACATAACTTTTTAACGATGGTGGTATGTCGTTATATGAGGGTTAAAAAGGGTAAGAAAGTTATGGAAAATTTCAAGTGTTGCAGTCAGTTCTTTCTCCTTGCCTCCCCCCCCCTCCAAGGAATTTTTGTGTGCAAAAATATGGTGGTGAAAGAAGTTAGAAACAAGGGCAAGTTTTCTTCTTCTTCTTCTAGTTGTTGGTTCTTCTTGTCTTCTAGTTTCTTCTCATCCATAAACATGGGCCTATTACGACTGCAACCAACAACCAAAACTTATGAATATTAAAAAGCCGTTGGCAGCTCCGAGGGAAACTTGGGGCTGTTTCCTCGAAACAATTAAACACTCGACTAAGGTTGGTTGTGTGTAAGTTTCAGGGATGATGTTTTGCATCAACAACAACAACAACAACAACAATTTTCACTTATAGCTATGGTAGGGTAGTGTATTCCATTATGGAATAGTAGGCCTAACTTTTTTTTGCATCGTGTTTTTTTCCATGTTTTATTGGGTTAAGAAGATGATATAAATTGGTGGAGCATAGTGAATTTTTATACACTTTATATCAGTTTCACTTGTGAGTGAGGAAGTGAGTGAGCTACAGAGACGTGAGTCGAGTTGTGAGTTGTGAACGCATCAAAAAGCCAAAAGCACCAAAAGAAAGAGAATTCCGTAAAGGTTTAATTGTATATTGTATGATTCACTTTTTAAATCTGTCCAATCATTTAATTGGACAACACTATTACGAAAAACCGCGGACCTTAGAGAACTAAACAGCGACATTATGATCTTCCTCTTGAATTAATGGTTTTATTACAATACTGTACTAATAGCAATATAATTACAGTAAACAGTATAGTAACACATTTCCACGATGTTGTTTCAAAATTCAAAATTTGAAAATCGCTCAACATGAATTTTCATAAAAATAGCGCTACAATTATATAGAGCGTGTGCTGGAAAAGCATTTAAAAAGTACTTGTCTACTTGTTATATATACTCTTTATATTAGCTGCACTTGTGAGTGAGTTGTGAGTTTCTACATATAAAAACAAAATTACTCGATCGATTGATTCTAATGAATGAGGTGATTGTGGATTCGTCTTAGAATCCCGAGTAGCACTGGTAAATAGCATCAATGAAACACCAATATGGCGCACCCTACATACCATAAATGTATTATTTTTTAGACCCTCCTACAGGCTAAATGGCTGGATGGATTTAGATGAGTGAGGTGTCCACGGATCCGACTTAGTGTATCAAATGTCACTGTTCATATGTTATTGATTAAAAATCAATATGGCGGATGCTATATGCCGGTATATAAAGAGTATGCTTAAAATTGATTGTTAATATGCTTGTCTAATTCTACGTCAAAATAAGAAATCTGTGGTGTATTCAAAATTATCTTTCTGTTTAGTGTTTTTATTGTAATATACACCTTTGGGCTTTTCAATTTGTCGTTCGTAAGATTGCATAACAGTCGGAAAGGATAATTGGAGCAGTTTTTTTTACCCTGTTTATATTTGAGAGTCAAATTTTCATCTTACATAAGATGACGCTTGTAATAATAATAATAATCATAATGATAATGATGATGGTTGGCGATCACATCGCTGACTGGTGATGAAAAGCAACAACTTTTTAAAGGGCGCAACTCCACCTACTGAGAGATGCGTTTTATCGCCCACAGCAATTTTTTAGAATAGGATTTTCCAACGAGGTGGTCTATTGGTTACTCCTACTGAAACCTGTTCAATAACTCTGGTGAAAAAAACCTGTTTCATTGGTCGGTTGGTGGGCCATACTTTGTCTGCTCCACGATAACCTTCAGCGAGCGTTTCAATTTTAATAAAATATTTCGCTAATAAATGTAATAGGTGGAATTACTTTTCGTTTTTCTTAGTAATTGAAGTGAAGCTGTTTTTTTTTTCCATTTCTATTTTTGTTGGTTTTATTTATGACGTGTTGTTGAATTGGTTGTCTGGTAGAATCTAATGTGAATGCTGAGACTCATTTTATTTTATTTATTTTTGTTATTTTTTATTTACTTATCTGACTTAATTTTATCGTTTCGTGATGTAAACATTGCATCAGAGTGATTTTCAATTACATAAAGATGAAAGAGATCGACGGGTTAAAACGGAATTAATTGTGATTTGAAATGTTGTTGGATTGAAGATGGAGCCACGAGCATAGGATTTTTTGTAGTTTTTATCCGATTTTGTCAGCTTTTATCTGCATTCCGTTCACGAATTTGCTTTTTTTTCCCTTTATTAAAAAAATTAGTTTTTTTTCAAATAGTCCTATTTTGAATTTTAAAAAGTATTATCACGTTATGGTGTATAACATTTTTATATATGTATATAATAGCTCGTTACGGTATAAGGATAATCTGACAAGCTCATGGGAGCTTTTTGTCTTGAGTTTGGATTTGAATATCAAGAAGGGGAGAAAGAGAGAGTGATGAAGGAGAGAGAAAAGTTGGTGTTTTCTTCTTCTCTTTTATTACAGTATAAGGGATGGTTGAATGCAGAGGGTGTGTGTATGTGTGTGTGTGTGTGTGTGGAGGATTGAATTTAATAACGACGGTCGCGCGCCGTTGACAAGGCCGATAAACACCACATATCGAGGTGTGGCGAATTCGACAAGGCGCCACAATTACCGCAGTGTTTGCTTTTAAGATAACAATAAATCTGACTAATTTGGTCGAAAAGCCGCGCCAAGAATGGGCGCGAACGCCACCGAGCGCTGCATGGACGGACATTGATAAGAGGTGAATTATACGCCCACGCACGACGACGACGACGACCAAACCCCTCACGCGCGCGCACACACACACACACACACACACACACACACACTACTATACTAGCAACAGTCGACTCTTTACTCGGGGATCTGTTTTCTGCATCTATCAAAAGAGAGGGATATCACCCCTTAAGCAACCCTCTTCTCTGTCGAAATTAACGGCTCTGAGAAACGGGGTTGCGGGTTTTGGGGGTGGGTTGAAAGAAGTTGTGTAGAAGACGTTGTTTGAAGGAAGTGAAACCTTCTTTTGTATCATCATCATCATCATCATCATCATCGTTGACTATGTAGTGTTTGTGTATTATATGATGTGTATTATATACTCGACGTTCGTTCGTCGTCGAGTTTGGAAAAAGTAGAGTAAGCTTGATATTAGAAAACATTTGAGGAGGAAAAATTGTATCATTGTTTTACGAGTTTGAGTTTGTGTTGAAATCTTGGGGAGTGAAGTGGAGTGGGAGTGAACATGAGTGGGAAGTGAAGAAAAGGATCTCAAAAAAGAAAAATGACTTCACTAGATTTTGGATAGTGAATGGGTTTAAAATGCGTTTCGTTTAAGAAATTCTCATAATATTGTAACACTATACCAGACATGTAAGGGTCAGCCATTGCGTTACATAAATTCGCTATGTTTTGGAACAAATAGCTTGTAAACGTGCGAGCTTGTTTTGAAGAGTTTTGATCAAAACTTGCTATTGTCAGTGCGAAACGCACGTGTACAAGGTATTTGCTCCAAAATACAGCGAATTCGGTGTAAATAGCTCACGTTGTGAAAGGAAAGGGGCAAGTGCAAGAACGTTCCAATCACTTGTGCACCACCGCACAGAATCGCATAATAGCGAATAGTTCATACTAGAGGAAGAGTATTCGCATAGACTTACATCTAGGAGCATTTATGTCCTTGCATGACAGCATTCGCACAAATCGAAGATTTGCTGTATCATTTTTCAAGACTACTTGGGAAAATAAAAACTACAACTTCCTTTTTCTGTAATCTTGTTCTCAATATTGTCGAATCTTACAACCGGCTACGTACTCACAATCTAGCCGGATATACACAAAATGTCTCATTAATGCCGGATAACTGGGAGTTTTATAAAACATTTTAAGTTTTTCGGCGATGTAATACGACTTATCTTGCAGAAATTACGGTAATGGAGGAAGGAACCGTACAGAATGTGTGTAAAGCCTAAACCGCGCATGTTAGCTTTTATTTTTCAGGAGGGGGGAAGGGGTTGGTAGGAGGAAGATCTCTCTCGGTGCTTCCATAAATTAACTGTCGGCTGTGGTGAATCAACACAGATGAGTGGCACAAGCTTCATCAAGTGGCTGCCGTAAATTTCTTGCTCTCGCCTGGCTTCTCCTGCTTCTTCTACTTTCACTTCTGCTTTCTGCTGCTTCTTCTCCTACGCATGCGCAGTGCAATCTAATTTATTCTCCCTCGTTCATGCACTGCTGCTGTTGCTTTTGACGTGGAGACACCTTTTTCCTCCCCCTCCCCCCTCCTCTACTCTTTTCCTTGACAACGACTAACTACAAACTTGAATTCAACGTGAATGTAAACCTGACTGATAAAGTTTGATCTTAAATGGTTTAATTTTGCATTTTATTTGGTGCTTGTTTTTTTAGTATCTTTTTCTTTTCTGATTTTTTTAAATACCTGAATGAGTGTTTTACAAATACTATCAGTTATCCGGAATTCTCATGCAACCGAAATTACACAAATTTTCAATGGCATAGCTTCCAGGAAAAATTGAACTTCGGTAAACGTTCATATTGAATATTGATGCCGGATAACTGAGAGTATAGTGTCTTGTTTGTAATACAAAGTTCTCGATTTTATGCGGGTGTTGTACATGCGAGTTCACTGTTATGTGACGAGAGAAATCGTTATATGCTAGAAACGTTCGCCATTTTGTGATTCTGTGTGGAGTGCCAAAGTGACTAGACGCTTTTGCACCTGCTGGTTTTCTTCCACAATATGTACGCCACGTGTGGCGCGAATACCTACACTCATACGAGGTGCTAACAGTAAGGGTTGGGTAACAAGACTGGAGTGGATTCGCAAAATATTTACAATTGATTGCTATATTCGTCAGATTCAGTATTCGTCAGCTTTTCTGGACCGGGTTAATGACGAATATAGAGGTTCGTTCCACTGTCGAGAGTGTTGCGTATTCCAGAAGCGGATTCTTCTGAAACATTGGTTTGGTTAATTACTCGCATTTTTTTATTTTAATTACACAAAAAATATGTAGACTAGTAGCAATGATGGAGCTTATAGCTTTCCAACCGTTTCAAATGAGTTAATACACGAAACACAGAAACGTTTTTTAAGGGTGATGATGAAGGTGTTATTTTATTGTAACTGGAGAAAGGAGGAAAATGTTTTGTGCGGATGCACTTCATTTCCGCGTTTTTATTCTTTCTTCTATTTGTTTCAATCTCATTTGTTGTGGGAGGATGATTTTCATTTCTCATTTTATCCCATAGACTAATAAGGGAATAATAATAAAAACAAAAATTATTAACCAAAAAAAAAATGGTTGTAGTAGTATTAGTAGCGCTTTGGTTATTTTGGCAGATCCGGCTTGCGGCTTGGGTTTTTTTTTCATATATATATTTATTATTTTTTTGTGTCTTTCATTATTTTTCGACGTCGTCGTCGTCTTTATTATTTTTTCCTCTTCTTTTCTCTTTCATTTTGTTGCGTTTCGCATAATTGTCTGGAACCCGGGAATGGATTGATTCATTATGCTACAAAAGTGAATTTTTATGACCGCGATTTCGACGTTTGCTTATCATTAATTTCGACCATAATTGCCGCTCAACTTTTCTCCTCACACTTGAAGACTTGTCTCCGAAGAGAAGTTTTATACTTTTAATTAGATTCCCTCTTTTAGTCGTTTTTTTTTTAATAATAATAATTATTATTTAGGGAGGGTGTGGAGAAGGTTATACAGTAAGAGCGTATATAAGGGTTTTTTTTTTTAAAAAAAAGGAGGAAGAGATAGGGTTTTTTTTCTTAAATGCTAGGGGGTAGGAGTATGATAATAATATAAAAAAAGGAGGGGGTAGAAGAGGCGACGATGGGTTCCCGCGTTTAGAGCGTCGTAAATACAAGGAGTTGAAGCAAATAAAGTGTGTGCGAGGGCGACAGAACGTTTTGACGATGGGTGGCGTTGGTGCGAGAGAGTGAGAGAGAAAGAAGATGGCTCCCGACATGTGCCATATTGGAGATTTTTGCAGTCCTATCGGGTTTCTTGCAAATAGCTCCTAATGCTCCAAAATGGCCATGATTTATCGAATAAAGAGGCGGCGAATTTTCGGGAGCTAAAAGCAGACTTTTCTTCCATAATTTCATTTTGAACGAGTGTGGAGCCATCTGTGGCGGTTATGAATGCGTCTGCCACCGGAGAGAGTGTGTGTTGTAGTAAAAGTCTGCGCCCGAAAAGAGTGTGTGTGTGAAAGAGAAGTGTGTGTGAGAGAGAGGGTTGTAAAAGTGAGTGAGTGAGAGTGTGTGTGTGTGCGTGTATATGTGTGTGTGAGGCTATAGTTAATAGGTGGCGCTGGCCTATGCCACCCACGCTCCGATTTATTAAATAGAATTTGGAGCGAAACACGTGCGCAGCTGAGAAAATGTCGCTTCGAGTTTGCTTTTGTCGTCGGTTCGTAATTATATTTTGTTAGTCCTCTCATCGACCATGTTGGAAAGTGCAACAAGAGAGGAAAAAAAAAACTATAATAACTGGTGCGAGCAACTGCTGCTGCTGTTGTTATTATTATTACTTTCAACATTTGACGTTGGAAGTTTTCGAATCTACCATAGTTTCGATCAACGCTTTTTAGTTACCGGGTATCTGAGAAAATTGAGTTTCGAAGTTATAATAACAATTTGTGTATTTGTGAATAAGAAAGTTACGAATTTGTATATTGTAGCCTTTCTATAGCAGAAAACCACGTTCTCTTAGTTCAGCTGAAGAAGAGTTTTAGGTACCCATATATTTTGCACGTTCACTATAATATAGTATAATATATATTTTTCTATTATAAGTTATATAGTTTGGTGCAGTGACCTCTCTTGTTTGTTTTTTAGTGTTTGCGTTTTTTCTTGTTTTTTGTTGTTTGGGTTTTTGTGGTTTTGGTTCGATTGTGAGGCGACAAGAGCTCAATGTTGCGTAAGCTGTCATGGCCAGGTCGCGTGTGTGTGTTTGGTATAGTATAGTACTACTAGGAAAAAGAGTGAGGCGTAGATCTGAAATGAAGTGTATGTACGTATTTCCCTCCCCCATGTCCGAAGAAAAAAATCGAGGCTCGTTGTCGCCATTTCACTGGTCACCACCACCACTACCATCACTGGCACAGTCGAGGAATTCAGTGGTGAGGAAAAAATTGCATATCGTCATAAACACCATCCGAATGCGAAGAAATGCCTCTCCCTGTCGCCTGGCTACGAAGGATTGCGATTTATAGGCGAAACGGCAAGCAGTCTGTGGAAACGTTTATGGGACACAAACCTCGACCAAATACAACCCCCTTTAGGTTTTTTATTTTTTATTTTATTTTATTTTTTTTTATTTTTGTTTTTTGTATGTGCAAATATAGAATTTCGACGTTTGGACTTTTTTTTGTATCTAAATGTTAGGGTCCAAGTTTGTTTCTTTTGAAATAACATGAAATTTCTTGAAGATGTATTACATGTAATTTTCTATTTATGCGAGGATCACGGTTTGTGAGAATCGCGGCATAAATCGAAATTCATGTAAAATGGAAAAAATTCAATTGCAGTGTGAGGACTTTTTTTTTTGCGCCACACGTGGTATACCCATCATTGGAAGAAAAGTAGACATTAACCGAAGCGTTCAATCACTTATGCACATGCATTATCCTTGTGCATAATTTTGAGTAAAGCAACAATATGGCAAAGATATTAGTGCAAGAAGTGCAAATTAGCTAACAGACAGCAAAATAGTTCAGATCTTTATAAACGCGTTTTTCTCGAAATTGTAAAACTGTTTTTCTTTTACACTAGGCTCTTCAATTGTATAACTATAACTTTTAGTTAACTGTATTATTTATTCATATATAGGATGCTTCTCTCGTTAGGAACCCATACATCACCTATAATAATTTGCTATGTTTCTGACACCCGATTACAAACCTCATTGGCTCAGAGCACCACCCACCAATGGGAGTGAAGAGCGCGAAATTTCAACGTTAGTATTTTCAAAGTAGATAGAGTAGGAGCATTCAACAGGCTTTTTAAAAAGGTAGCCCAGGCAAGCTATGTGCCCATTGATTGATGGGTTTTTACTAGTGATCACATAATGGCAAAATGAAGGGTTGGCAAATAATTAACTCAAAATTTTTGTTTTAATTTACTATGGTTGCATTTTTTGTTCTACATTTACGTAACTCAGTATACATCTTATTGGTATTGTAGTCCCTTTGGACTGATGAATTTTGAAATAAAATAAAATTAATCGAAGACTATTATTTTGGAGAAATATTGCAAAAGATCAAAGATGTTTTAGTTTTTAGTGAAACTGGTAAGGTGCGGTTCATCATGAGAGCAGCAACACATGGCAAAGACGTCTTTTGGTCGTTGTTGTTATTTTATTTTATTCGTCTATGTCGGCAATCTGTTAGGTTTCATGTGGAAGTTGATGTTTAAGAGGGAACAAACATAACACGTTAAATGCGAAACGAGTTGGCAGAGAATTGGGCTTTGTGTGTGATCAGCATTCGAAATTGTCGAGTTGCGAGATAGCGACACCACAGCAGAGCACATTGCACCAGTTTGTCGTTCGTTCGTCGTTGTCGTTTTGTCGGCGATAGTAGTGATGCGCACATACATACAACTGGTTGCGAGCATTATCTCCGAGACGAGATAAGCGAGAGTCAATTTCCGTCTTGGGTCTAATCAGAGATTTTCACGAGGTACCAAATATGGGGCCGATGCGGGCAAAATTTTTTCTTTTTTTCTTCTTCTTCTTTCAGTTTACTTTTTTTTTTTTTTATTTTTACGGTAATGTAGTACACGGAAAAGTGAAGAAGCTATATAGGACAGACGTGTCAAAAGTGGTCTATCGAGAGAACTTTCTTTTGTTGGAATTTTTGTAAGGAACGTCGTTGTAACGACTGCCATCTTGTTAAGATGTAGTCTTTAATGGTTGATGCAGGAATAAAAACGTAGTTTTGCATTTGGGTGAAACATTTAGTTGTTAGTGGTGGTTAATGTAGAAAATTAAGACACGCTTCAACTTAGACAATTGTTATGTGACAGAATTATTTTCAGAATATGAAGTAGATCAATTTATCAGGTGATGCAAAAAAAAAGTATTATCTACAAAACAACAGAAAAAACAACAGAAAATATCTATATTTAACCTCTTTTATTTAACTTACTCTGAGATTGAAATGGTTCAACATTTTTTCGCTCTTTTTTTTGGTGGGTTCCCGGTGACCTACAGAGCTAAAATTTTGAACATAGGCTGGGGTTGTGGAACATTTTGTTGTATAAAATTTACACGGATTGATGTCTAGTCAATTCTGAGATTTAGTCACACGTAGGGTTCGTTTTTTATCGAAAAGTGTTGCTGACGGTATACCTATATTTCAAGCCCCTCCCCCATACATTGTTGTACACAGATATAAATGGTTTTTTATGTATAGTTTACCACCTACAGTTTATTACGTGAGCAACCATTCATTGTTAAGAATATAAAACTGACCTATCCAAATAAACACTTAACAGCCAAAAATATACTTTCACGTGTTTGTTTGTGTAATTACGCGGTTGTAAAAGAGGTTATCATAAACACAGTTTTTTTCAATTACTGGTCTGAATTTAGTTTTGATGTAGTTTTACATTTGGGTTCAGTTTAGATTTAATTCGTAAAGCAGTGTTTCAGTTAAAGGTGAAGCAAATAGCACCACCAATTGACTTTTCATAATTGAAGGGCCTGGTGTAAAAGAGTGGACATTTTTAAAATTTCGAGGAAAATGCGTTTAAAGATCTGAACTCGCCTTACTGTCTATGATCTACTTCACACTTTTTGCACTAATACCTTTGCACATATTGTTGTTTTGTTCAAAATCACGCGTTAGGAAAGTAGAGTTTCACCTAACACATTCGAAAATACTTCTAGGTCATTTTTGAGAAAAAATGACACCAGTCCTTTCAATTATGAGCAATATTTCATTCATCAAAAAATTAATATTGAAAAAAAAATCGTACAAAGACAATCGATTTACATGGCGTTAATGACTCATATTTTTTAATGTCATGACATCAATTTGGTTGCAGATTTTTTCGTTAATTTTCGCTGGGTTCGATATTTGGCTACTTGTTTTATTTGTTGTGACTTTTTCCATTCGCAGTCGATTTTGGCAATCGGTAAAAGAGAAATAAATAAAAAGAAAACTCAGTTAATGAGGTTTAAGTAGTGTCGAGGAGAGAAAAAAATAATCGAGTTGAAGTGAGAAATTCGCTTGTCAAGCTAGAGTGGATGTGACTGTCTTGTGTATGGCCTCATTGAACTTGAAAAGCAACTCGACGTTAGCCTTAGGTGTCACTTTTCCCGCCAAGCTTATATGGAATTGAAGTGGTGTGTTTATTGAAGAACATTTCAACCTTTTTTCATCGTTATTATCAAGCTAATCGTGTGTTTTTACTTATAGGGTTAATTATTTTTGCAAAAGTATAGTTGTTACAGAAAATAATATTTTCGATCGTAATCATCGTTGTTGTTTGTTATTGGTTTAGATGAAGGGGACAAAATTATATTGATACCGTTTTTTTGTGTGTTTACGGTTAAATCTTTCGAGTCCAATTTTGGTGGAATGTTGTTTGGAATGTTTGTTGTTTATTTTTTGTTGTTTACTAAATTGCAAAATTTATTTTTGTCAATCCTAAAGAATTTCATAACGGGTTGTAAGGGTGAGGATATAGAGTGTCAATTACAAGCTTTGTATCGATTACGATCAGTGATCAGTCAAATATTTTTTACTTACCGTAGTTTTGGTATGTTTTTACATGACATATTATATTTTACTTTAGTATAATATGTCATGGTTTTTACTGCAAGTAGCTTGAAAACGTGCTTTTCTCCCCGAGGTCTGCAGGTTTTCAACGAATCGCTTCAAAACAAGCTATTTTGACTTGAATTTACAATGTTTTAAGGCAAGTTGCTTGAAATTTTTGCACTTTTCGTACGGTTTTAACTTGGTTGAAAATGACGTGTATATGTATATATACACAGGGTAAGCCATGAACTGCACGATAACACTTGATTTAAAAATACACATTGCTTTTCGATGTCACACTTTATTGGAAGTTGAAGTTGTAAATTGTACTTAATAGGTTTGCGAAAGAGTGTTGGCAGCGTCCATGAAAGATTTGTAAAGTGTGCGAGGTGCTGTGACGAGGTGTGTGTGTGTAATAATAGTAGTAGTAGTAATGGTGATAGGTAGGTAGGTAGTAGGGGGAATTTGAATAAGTGGAAGATAAGCAGTGTCATCTCTTTGGTCACGGCGATGAAGGGTCGTCGTTTGCGAGCAATTATTTATTTTCTCGGTCGGTTGTTCGTCACATCTTAGGAGGTTACAAGGGATATATACGGGGGTGGGTTTTCGGTTGGGAGACGCAATCAATTTGTCACGTGGTGTGTCGCGATTCGTTCCACCCGTGGTCGGGTGCCATTCAAGTGGTGCATGATGGACGTGGGCGCGAACAGGGGGCTCGTGGCACCTGGCCATTGTTTAGCCCAAACGCCCAATGGACGACGTTTTCGTTTTCCCCCCTGAGTATTAGGGAAGGTTACGGATGGGGCGTTTAATGCGCCTTTGATCGAGGTGCCGTGCAAGTAGTAGTAGTGGTGGTGGTGGTAATAGCAAAAGAGATGGAGGAGGTGGATGACGAGGAAAAGAGGTTGTTGTTGAGGAGATTTATGACCGATCCTAGCCAATCATAACCTGTAACTCGTTCATCTCCTCTTCAATCCCGCCTGTTGTTTCTTAATTGCGCTACTACTACTACTACTACTACTAGAGCGTCTGCGTTTTGGGAAGGTGTGTGTGTGTTTGTGTGGAAAAGCTATTTTGCATGTGGTGTTAGTGGTGGTGATAATGATAGGATTTTTGTTTTGTGCACGATATACGTATGGTTAATATGCGGTCGATGTTTTGTCGTTGATTATGGGGTTGGATTACTCGATTGTTCTGGTTAATAATTTATTTAAAACTTTATATCCAGAGAGTTGGTTAGGTTTCAGATGCATAAATAAGGAAATGTCACAAAATAAAGACACTGATATAATTTTTTTTTTTAATTAATAAATGTGTTTTGTATAAAACTTTTTTTTACAAAATATTTTATGCATAATTTTATATAAAAATTATGCATATTATCTTCGATTTATGCGAGTGTTGCATTTCGCGAAAAACTTTCATAAATCGAGAATTGCATAAATTTTCCATAAAATAGAAAAACGTTTAGTACGAGGGTCGACCATACGTGGCGTACACATTGTGAGAATTAGAAAGTAGCGGGAGCGTTGTCACTTGTGAAATACCACACAGAATCTTATGATTTCAAACTTTTCTGACATACTGTATGACGAGCATCTATAGGAGGATTTCTCTCGTTGCATAACAGCGAATCACATATTAATACAAGAAACTCGCATTAATCAAGAACTCTGGTATACCCCTGGAGTTATTTGTAAATAATGTTTTCATTTATATGGTATTTTATATATACTGTACATGCATCTGAACGTGAAATTTCACCTGGGACACTTCTTTGAAAATAACTGTAAGGTTCACGGTATTACCGTTTAAGTTAACAGTATAACAAATGTATCTCCACTATAATATATATCTCCACTATTATAGTTATTTATTATCCTATTGAAAGTTTTTAATTGTTTAAATGGCCCTTAAAAAAATAAGTACTATACTTTTTTTATGTAAGTATTTTTTTAAAATAAATGTCTTCTTCTCGGGTGGTAGGTACATTGACACGAGGTTGGGAGTCACATCTTTTTTTATATTTTAGTAGTAGTAGTAGTACATTGTATGTGTTAGGTTAGGATAAGGGGGAGTGTTGTTGGAAGGAGGACACGTAGGAGTTCTTTGTAAGCTCGTTAGGGAAGAAGATATCAGTGCCGGAAGATACCACCCAGGCTGTTTGGTCGATGGGTTATAACGAGCAAAGATGATGGACGAGTGGTCTTTTCTTGTGTGTTAGCTGGTGGTGGGCACAAGGATGTCACTGACTGCTGCTTTCTTCTTAGACCTTCACGTATTTCCCCCCCTCCCCTCTTTTTTATGTGGTTACTTGTTCTATTGTAATCTTAAGAAGTAGCATTTCTCACACTTTCTTATCAAATGCTTTTTGTGTTTCTCTTGTTTAAGTAACCCGTGTGTGGTTTCAACTTTTATATTGCCCGTGAAGGTGTTTCTAACGTTTGAGTTTTCGAGTTGATTAAAAAATACTGTTAAATAAAGAAATAAGTTAATACTGTCCATTGTGCTGCATGGAGCGCTGTGATAGCGTCGAAGATAGACGGTGCGCAATATGTAACAATATGAAGTTTTACGTTTTTTGTTTTATTCTTTATTATATATTAATTATTAAATGATTAGATTTGTTTTACATAATCGTAAAACAATGATGATTAAAGTCAAATTGAACTTTAACCTCACATAATCAGTTGAAGGGCGTGGTGTAAAAAGGTGTTAAGTAACATTTTTACAATTTATGCGTTTAAAGATCTGAACTTACATTGCTGTTTTACATTTCTTGCACTAATATCTTTGCTCATATTGTTGCTTTGCTCAGAACAGAAGTATACGTTAGGAAAGTAAAAATTGCACCCAACCCACTCGAAAATGGTTCTAGCTCATTTTTGACAAAACCGTTAATCAACACCTTTTTACACCAGGCTCTCCAGTTATTATTATTGTCAATTCGGTTTAGCTTATAAGAAGAATTAAGTGTCATCGCGCAACATTTAGTTTTTGTGATCGGATGAAACGCGCACGATTTGTAATGTTTCGTAACCTAATTCTTTTCTCTTTTTTTATTAACGAATTGAAAAGATTAATATTTCAGAATAGATCAACAAATCGTTGCTTTTTTTTTTGGTTGTTTTTAAATTCCAAAAAGCTGGTTTTAAAATGCTCATAATGTACGTCAACGTTATTAAATGTTAGGTCTACTATTAATGCTGTCTTAGAAATCTCTGGCTACCATCTATAAACAATTTGGTGACGTTTTAAGTTTACGTTCGCGCGACGTTCCAACTGCATTCCGTGGTTGTCTTAAGAGAGTAGAGGAGGAGAACGAAGGAAGAAAAAAAAAGTATGGACAGTTGAGAAAAATGTTAGTGACGTCATGTGGACGTAATAACAAATAGCGAAGATGGCGTCGTGGTGGTTTCAACGCCCCCTGATGGATGCTGCCTCGGAGCAGGGTCAGTGGCGACTGGAAACAGAGTTAGAAAAAATGTCCTAGCAGCGTGGGAGCCCAATAAATTTTTCCTCGGAAAAGGGGGGGATGTGTAGAAGGGGACATGGGATGTGTAGGGGAAAAGAAAGAGAGAATGATAGAAAAAGGAATGGTTAAAGATTGGATCGGAATCTCGATCATTACCATCCTCATCATCTTCATCCTTGGCATCCCGAGTGTTTTTCGACTTTTCGGACGCGAATTCCTAGCAATCTTGGAACTACTTTTTTTTTATTATCTAATTAACAAGGGGGTGGATTTCAGTAGTTTGAATTATTAGAGAAGTTTGTCTTATAATTGCCTTGTTGATGTTGATGAAGTTCCTTTTTTTGTTTGTTATTGTCGAGTTGTGAAACTTCTTCTTTTTTTTTTTTTACGTATAATTGAAATGTGTCTTTAAAAATGTAAATGCTTGTTGTACTATGTACTAATAATTTTTTTTTATATCTATTTTGCAGGTAAGAAAAAGTTTGAAGTTACTTATGAATTAATGGGAATTTTTTTGCACTGCATTGATGGTCAAAACTTGCTTGATGTAAGTCGAAACATTTTTTAATGTTTTTATGTATCATTTTGATCTTTGGATCTATATATGTATATGGTGTATATGTCAATTATATGAAGAGCTTATTTCCAAAACGTCTTAAATCTAAAAACACGATTTTTCAGAAAACAGGTTTTTTTTTTTGTTCATTTGACCACAGACTTTGCACTCAAACCTGGGTTTTGTGAGTGCTTTTCAGTAAGAAATAATACGTTTTGAGTCTTGAAAGTAACATATTTGGAATCAGCGATGCACAGATAGCTGTCAGAGCCTCTAATTTCAGAAATGATTAAAACGGAGGTAAGACGTTTTGGAAATAAGCTCTTCATACTGTATGAGTATATCGTACTTTATAAAATACCTAAGTCAATTCGTGACGAGTGATTCTATGACAACAAGAAACAGCAACAGTTGCCATTGGTTGAAGTTTGGTTGTTGCTGTGTTTATTATCATTGGCTTTGCCGCATCGCGTGATACTCAAACGCGCGTAAATTTCAAGCAATATTTTCGGTTTTTGGCTACTATTGTACGTATGTGATGGGTAATGTATACTAGTGTTTTTTATTTTTGTAATTTTATTTTAAAATGTTTATTTCTGTGTAAATAAATCATTATTTTTTTTACACAGAAATAAACATTTTAAAATAAAATGTACAGTAAAAAAATTGTAGATGCTAGACAAAAGGTTCGTGAAATAAAAAGAAAGTGTTGAATGTACACAGAAAAAGGCGACCGAACGGTAGACCTTTTATATGGCCTCCAAAATTCTCAATTATTAATTATTATACGTATAATGTGTATGTATATTTAAGCTGATATGCATATTTACATAAGCTTATACGAACAGTTATGCACTGTATGTGCACTGTGTTTATTACTGAAACTTTTGTACGGTTTTAAAAATTGTATCCATTTGAAGTTGAGTTGATTTTCGAGATAAAATGCAGAGTAGCTAATCTAATCTGATAATAGTAATATGCTGGATGAAAAGAAATCCACTTTTCTATATTTTTTATTACCTCTTTTTGGGAGCAAAAGTGAATTTTTTCAGCGTGGTCAACCTTATGGTAGAATGCATTACCATTTTTGACAGGTTGTTGGGAAATAGTTTTGCTTGCTCAGGAAAATGCCATAGGCACATCGTTCGTTTTAAATTGTTGATAGGTCATTCTCGTACGGTTATCAATCTTCTAACGAACGGAGATTCTTTTTGGTATGGAATAAAAAAATAAATAGGGGAAATCGCGTATAAAGAAGTATATAAAGAAGAATGAAAAAAAGTTGGAGTTAGAAGTTGCTTTTGTCATGCGGTTTATTTCCATTGTGCCAATGCAGCACATCATAGTCGACAAGGCACCAGCAATATTTTGAGACGTTTTTAAGTATTCAAAGACTTTAGGTTTCTCCTCCTCGTTCTTTTTTTTCGAGGAATACATACATGTAGGTTGTAGTTTTTTTTTCCTTCTCTCGCTTTCTTTTACTGTATTGTAAGCATCTTCTTCGAAACGCAAGAAAAGATTGGAACATATGAGCTCGGAGAAGAGGGTATATATATATTTTTTATCTTTCTGTATTTTTTTTTCTTCTATCTCACTTCTTGCATCGTAGACACTCATCTTTCTCTCGTTCTTTCTTACTTTTTTTTTTCTTTTCGTTTTCTTGTACCCTCTCGCCGTGGTGAAATTAAAAATGCACCAGGCGCCGTTTCCTGAATGCACGCGCGAGCTGCTTGGGTTGGATCAGACGGAGGGACCATCCGTCTTGTTGGGACCATGAGTTTCCTTTTCTACCATTACTAGTACTACTACTACTACTACTACTACTACTACTACTACTACTACTACTACTACTACTACTGTTGCTGCTACAGTACCCCCATCTTTATTTTTTTTCTTCTTATTTTTACCCTCCCACACACACATTTTCTCCCCCTTTTCGTAGTTGCTTGGCCGCGCTCGCTCTGCCAGCAGCTACCATTCATCATTTGGAATCCGTTTGGACGAAGGGAAAAGACAGACAGAAAAGTGATAGCATGAAATAGAGAAATGAGGATTTTATATATATGTATG
>JAQIWH010002964.1:0-21932 GCA_034695005.1 Cryptops parisi | reverse complement strand
GCACGAGTGGGAGGCGAACTCACCAACTAGAGTACCGGAGGTGGATACCCTAACCACTAGGCCACCGCGGGGCCGATCACTCGGATCAACTGTATGTAGTAAACTATACATAACATGTACATATAATAAGTAACCCGTCAAAAATAACGGGGAAGGTTTTTGTTTGCATTACTCATTGTTTTATTTCATGTTGCTTCGCAACATTCGATTACGTGTAGCAGTATAATGAATCCTAAGACAACAATAAGACTCACTTTTTTTTGCAAGGTTGCCTTGGGTTTCAAAAGACATCAAGTGTCATGCTTTGTCATTTGACAATGACGATGCACTTGTTTAGCCAATGGCACGCCAATAACCGGCAATGAGATTCTTATCATCTTATTATTTAAGATACGTAATACGACAGAACAGGAGATTATCGACCATGTACATTCAAAAAACGCAGATAACAGGGGGATAACTGAATTATACAAGATATTATACAAAATTTTTAATTTCAGAATATCCATTTAGAAAATGAAATTGGCTTACTTTGTTAGAATAATTTTCTCCAAAATTGGTGTGACGGATCTCATGTCAGGACCAACTTCAGTCTTTCGCGTATCTGTTGAAAAAAAAGGTATCTCCCTGTATTCATGCCTGTGTATAATTCAACACGTGATGGAAAACTTACACCAGTACTTACCAACGCTTAAAACAGTGGGTGGCATTTGGGAAGACATGTTACAGTAGTAATGCAAATCGAACCTCCTTTCTGCTCGGTAATTTCGAATCAGTTCTTTGCTCGGGTTGAAAAGGATTCCATACTGATCGTCGGTAGAGGTAAGCCAAATAGGCATAAATGGTGTCTTTAATCGGCTGCCAATCTATACCAAAAATAAAATATTATCAATTTGTACAAATACATTTGGTACAAATGAATCGCACAAAGTGAACCTTACCTCCTTTTCTAAGGCGTCGTTAGTGCTATTCAAAATCAATAGACCAATCTCACTTCTTGCAGCTATACCATGTAATACCTTTTGGGTCTTTTAAAATAAATTGACATCATCAACATTGAATAGGCAGGGTGGCTCAAAAGTCACTACCCATTAATTGCAAACCACTTTTAATTACGTTTGGAAATGGGTAGTGACCCATTTCGTGGGTCATTTTTATTCGTTCGTGGGTCATTTTCAATATGCAATAGATTGCATATTGAAAATATGTCACATGACACAAAAAAAAATTTTTTTTTAAAAGAAATTTATTTTTAACAGAAATTAACATTTCAAATGCATATTTACCACAGAATTCTCAGATCCGAGATACATTGTTCCATTATGAAGATAAGGAGTTGCTCTTCCTGTTAGCAGCAGATTTAACAAAGGAATTGTCGCAGTACCTGACTGGGATAGTAATAATCGTCCTTCTAATTCTCCCGACAACCTACAAAGAATTGACGTTTGTGTTGACGTAGAATGGTGATAGGTTCATGACTTAAAACTACGTGCAATTCAAAGTTAAAATAAAAAGATAATGTTATACTGGAAACACGCTCATAAAACATTTCAAAAAAGTTCTAATGAAAAAAAAAGTGAAACCAACTTGCCTGTTGAATCCTCGACTCATCATCAAACTGTATAAGAAAAATAAACAGCCATGGATTTCAGGATTTGTATACTGTTAAATAAAAATAACAACAACAGCACCCTTAAAAAATGTATGCCTGGTCAAAATGGATATGACGTAGTATGATTCAACTTAAACCAAAATAAAAATTCAGCTTACCATATGTATATGTAGCCTCAAGAAATCCAACAAAGTAGGAAAGTCTCCAAACTCGAAGGATTTCAACTTTGAAAAACAAAACAAGGTAGTAGTTCTGAATTATAACGTAATCCCAAGCTTAAGAACAAATGGTAATGAGACTCTACAAAAAAACAAAATTACCACTTCTGGTGGAGGTCGAGTTGACGGAAGACTTCTCTGTTCCTCATTTTTGATTTGTGAGTAGCACACGACTGCCTTTTGTCTTTCGCCTGCTCGCCAAATCATTTCACCAATGGCAGACGCAAGAGCTTCTACCTGATGGTACGCATCAGGCCTTAGAAGACTAAACAAAAATATGGATTCTAGTCAACTTTAAAATTACACTACTTCATTACTGTATATCTATATCTACTATATTATAAAAACGACGTGGGCTCCTCTGCCCTGTCAAAAATTACGCGAAAAATCACAAGACGTAGGAAGCGGAAACTTGGTAGGCAATTAGATGACATCCCAAAAGAATGCACCAGCCCATTGGCGACCCGAAATTGTCATCAGGAAATGTGCGACAATTGTGTAAGTGATAATTTTACTAATAGTGGTTGTTTATGGTTCAGTTTTTAGGAAGAAACCGTGGCCTACGAAGCTGAAAGTCGGAAGGGTGGTGGATTGTACCCTGAAGGAGGTATGAAAATTTGACAACAGGACAGTGCCATGGAAGGAGGGGGTGCGACAAGCCTGGTTACCGCGTTATTATCAGTCATGAGTAATTTAAAAGTTTAAACAATAAACTAACAATGAATCAATTAATGAATGTAATTTTTTAATTAACATGAAACTCGCGCTGCCACTATCTCTATATTGTTGTGTCAGGTAGTAAATATCAAACAACACGGTGTTGTTTGAATTTAAAATTAATAAAACCGAAACCAATAATAACGAATATTACAAAGCAATAAGAGTTAAAACAATGACTCTAACGAATGTTGCGAAGCAACTTGAGTTAAAACAATGAATTGCATAGCAAAACAATTTCCGTCATTTTCGACGAGCTATTTACTAGTATACATATGAAGTGTTTCAATAGTAAGAAACAATTTACCTGCTAGCATGGAGATGTTCATGTTCTCTTGGATGGTAAAACAACAAGTGTTTCAAGACATGAGCTCCTACTGCCAACACTACACCACGAGTGCAGCTCTGTGTCATTAAATGAAATACACAAAAACAAATCAAAATTTTACTAAATATAAAATAGGATAATTTAAAATTGTTTGGTGAAATATCATTAAAAATTACAAATAATATAAATAATTCCAAGACTGACTGGCGACACTTCACCTTTTGAGTGGTTAGTCCATAGGCAAATTCGCTGTTGGGTTCATTGAAGGTGAACGCGGCGCGTAACCATTCACAACGTGCGGGAGACATACCAAATAAAAGTTCTTTGAATAACTGAAATACACATTTTATAAAAAAAATATACAAAACAAATTTGTTAAAAAAAATATTTTTTAAAAACTTGATACTGACAGATAATACATCTGGCGATACGATCTCTTCTTGTGGAAATGGCACTACTGGTGCAAGTAACTGCTGCGAGTTTCTACGTCTTGGGTAAATAGTACGTGCTAAAATACACATATATAAAAAAATATTAATAGAAAATTTAATTCTATTGATCACAATTAAAAAGTCTATGAAAAATTAATCAATATTTTTTTTCGCATCAATGTCCACCTAGCGTCGAGCGAATAACGCAAACCATTACAACGACATAATCGTCAAGTTTCTATTAAGTATCGTGCGACAATATAAACATTATGTATTTTCAAATGAAAACATCGATAAAAAAACTTCAACTGTGAAATAATACTAACATATATGTTTTAACTTAACATGTGTCACGATACCAAACTCGACACGAAATACCTTATACAACAGCGTTAGGTACAAATCCCATTTTTGCTATATGACAACTCACTACACTTATTCACACAATACCTAAAAAAAGTGTATTTAAAAATGTAAAAAAAACCCAACTCACCATTGGCTTCATCCATGCTAATCTACCAACTTGTCACAACTCTCACCCCAACTCCATCCACTCTTGTCATCATCTAACGCTGATGTGTGTGAAACGAATTACATTTTCGAGAATGGAAATCAATAAATCGTTAAATGTCAACTTTTTTGTTAATCTTTCCTATGGCATTGCAGAACCGAACTGCAATGAAATAGATCGGGTCACCGGAATTGAATTTATGAAAAATATAAAAATCGTTCGATATGGGTTGGTCGTGTTGGTGATTTTAGTCCACCTTCTACAAGCCTCCTAGTTTATTAAATGTTTTGTTGATGGGTTGCTATATATATAGAATATCAAATGAAATATGTGGTTATTTATTCTTGTACGCTAGGTTACTGGGTACGTGCAAAAAATTGCAAATCAAAAGATCTGCTAAGGCATCAATTAAAATTAAAAGGACATTCATTAAAAATATATAATATTTTTAAAATTGTTTTTGACACCACGAATTAAATGTTATCTTACTAATCTTACTAAATAAAACCCAAAGAGTGATTTTGTTTTCGATTGCTCATTGCTTGATGAGCAATTTAAAATGGTATAGAGGCAATGGTAAAGTGGTTTAGACTTTAGAGGCAATAGATTATGAAATATTTATTTTTGAATTAAGATGAAATCCGCGCTTTATCTTTGTATTTATTGTTCATTCAATTTTCAAATAGTACCGTTGATTTTTTTTTTCAACAGATTTAAGCTAATTTAGTTATCTAAATTAAAATTATTAAAATTAATGTTGTGCAAATCCAAACTTTTTATTCCTAATTTCGCATATTCTATAACTTGTTCAACTCGTGCACTGGTTATGCCAAGAGTACTGGCAAATCTAGGCATTGTATAGAATGCCCAGCCTATTTTGCCAAAGTACGAAATAACATCTTGTATACAAGTGTTTAGGTTAGTTAACAATATTTTCTCAAAAAAAAAATTAACGCCTTAAAATTTAAGCCTAGATTTAAATCCAACCTAAATTCTTGCTTAACGTAACTATTCCAATGCTAATTTCATACACTGCCTAAATTGCATTCTATAGATTGATTGGATTCTACACATTACTGGTAACATATACAGTACATGATACACTGTGGGATAACTGCAAATATCATTATTGTAAAGAGCCCCCTATCAAGATGCCCCTATTATATCCAAAAGTCAACATTTTCATTATAATAGCCTTTCAAATATCATTCTAGAATCTTACTTTTGACTCACCCTGTATAACCATTTTTAACTTTGTTCACTTGATACTTTTCAACTTTTTTCGCTATTTCATCAAAACTGTTTCTCAATAAATAGTCGCTTAGCACGATAATTTCTCTAAACGCTTCAACACGCCAATCACGTTGATTCTGTACTACTACTACTACTACTACAGTACATATTTAATTTAACACTAGATAATTTACCTTCATGACATATACTGTGTATATATATCTAACTTTGTTGGCTTACAAAAAAATGACATCTGTATTAATTATAGTAGGTATATTTTTTTCTGTGAATTGCAAAACCCACTGAATTTTTAAGATGCCTTGGTACCCAGTGATACGTATCGATTTTCCTCAAACAAACTACATCCTTTATGTCCATGGTACACTTTATGACACCATAAAAAATTATTGTGGAATCAACCAGCTACCGGTATACCATCATAAATATTTCACAAAAATAACATTTTCGAAATATACAAAACTATACAATATGGATCTTGCCAAACTCATTAATGTCATTATACACCATAAAAACGGTACCTCTAACTAAAAAACAAAAACCTGCTTAAAAATATACAAACTTGGTCGAATCGATACAAAACATTACTAATCATCGTCACACGTTGTTTAGATGATATCGAACATTTCCGAGACAAGAGACAAAAACTCGGAGCCAATTATCATTTTGCGTGCTGCTTAAATAGTCAATACCCATCAAAACCAAGATAAAGGTCTTGAAATAAAAAGGTGTCAAAAGAACAAAGCGAATAAATTCATTTCAAAATCTAAATTAGCAACAAAGAGTTGCCAAAGACAATTGAAAATACAGGGTGTCTCAAAATATCTATACAGCGAAACAAGAAGTGACATCGCTAGGGGGAGTACAAACGGTGCTATCTACACTGGGTGACACCATCAGCCGGGGTGACACCATAAAGTTGTGTATACAAATGTTTGTTCAGTGTTTCAGCAGATATTGATCATTTTCCATTGAAATTATCCCGGTATACCCGTACAAAACATTTTTGGCAAGCTCAGCTTAAATGTACTGTTACATTCTACAAGGTTAAAATTTTATGCTGTCAAATTTTATTTACTTCACATTGGCATTAGTAATCACCAGTTAACCCATTTATGATACAATAGAGGTGATTTGTGTTTTTATATTACGCAATTTATTGTTTTAACTCATGTTGTTTTGCAACATTTGTTACAGTTAGACTATAAATTTTGGTATTTTCACACATAGTGCGCTGGCGCTACCATAGCTGGTAAGAAAGAAAAGAAGCGCTCTTTTCTTTTATTATATTGTTAGAATCATCTTATTTCGCCAAAATGACATCCTGAAATCTGAACACAATGACATTGAAATCCAATGACAGCGACCCAATGCCATTGGAATTTTTACACGGAACCATATCTTAATAAAAACTCAATAGATATGGCTAAGTTATACAGTAGCATGAAGTATACAGTACAAATATAAAACAACTTGTAGAGAGGCAACTTACCAACTGTCTTATTCTGTTTTTTCGGATAGTGACATATTTTGGATCGAACACAAAGTTTGGCCAATTCAGGTCTGTAATTGGCTGAATGGGTAGAATCATCCTAAAATAAATGAATAAATAAATAAATACATAAATAAAAAATAAAAAAAAAATTGCATATTCAAAAATACAAAGTCAAGGGTGAAAGGTGTGACATGTAGAAATTTTAAAGAACCAAGGAAGATGCAGTACATATAACGTTCCAATTTCTTTTACCAAAAACATTGTATTCTTGAGACTTCCTGTAATTATATACAGGGTGTTCCAAAAGTCTGACCCCATAGGATATGTAAGTAGGATATGTGGAAAAAAAAGTTGAAAAGTCTTGCATTGAACGCATTCTAAAGTGCATTGAAATGAATGGGTATCATTTCGAAAGTATATTTAACCGATAAACCAACTGATAATTAATAAATTAAAAAATTCCTAATGTTTTTATTATATGAGGCCAGGCTTTTGGGACACCCTGTATAACGATACAAGTGATACGTTATAACGTTGAATAAAAAAATTACTAAAATGATGTCTTAGTGAATTAATTTCAAAAAAAGTAAATATCATTCCAAATTCCATTCGACCGTAAACGACATGAATAAAATTATACTTCAAAAATTAACAATAAAAATGCAGTTTATGGAACATGTTCATAAAAATTAAGTGCACTATTTAAGTTTCAACTGCCTTATGAAAACAATATTTAGTGCTTTCACAGTGCTCTGTAAAAACACTGAAACAATAGGCTATAACAAAAATCGTATAAATTTATATCGAAGTTACCATAAAGTTGAAAAACTTTACACAAACAAATCGCATAATTAGCAAAACAAAATGTTTTAACAAAATCGCAAACACAATAACTTTAAATCGTACACATGACTGTATACACTATTTTGGTTCACTGTGTGGGTATAACATGAATATATAAAAAAACATAAGATTTAAAAACCAAACTTGTTGTGAATACCTTAGCTTCAGCATTGGAAGACGATGGGTGATTTACATTATGCATTTCGCTAACTACAAAAACCACATGAAACCGTCGAACACTGTGAAAGATCCATTGGAAAGAATCGTGTGTGTTGTTTGCACACATTGTAGTTAATATTTTAGTTAAGATACAAACACACGAAAAAAAATAGTGAGCCTAAATATATTTATATAAAAAATGTGCCTACTGGACGTGACGTGAGTTAAAAAATCGATACATCGAAAGACAAACGCGAACACAAAAGATTCCCAAAACAAAAAAAATAAATCAACACGCAAAGTCTTTCATTAGTGATACTAGTAATGTTGACAAGAATTGCTTTCGGATAATGATTATGATTTATAAAATATTCAGGTCAACAATGAGTTACAAGGTTAAACAGACGGTGTACGGTATTGGTTATAGTACAGAATAACCGATTTATTTTTTTTACACAGTGTTAAAATTGACATCACCTCTGCAGTACTTCATAAAACGACCAAAAGTTCAAATTCCAAACCAGAAAATCGATTACATTCAACAAGCTGTGGTGTTCACTATTATAGGATGTGTCACCCAGAGCGGTAACTCATGGTATCACCTCCTATGGTGTCAACCTTGACCAACAATATTATGTTCTGTACGTTTTAGTTACTCCTATGCTTACTATGAGTATTGTATATTTTTTTTAATATTTATTATATAGAGTGATCCAAAAGCTAGGCTCAAGTAGGTTGTCGAGCTTACGTTGTAGCAACAGCTGTACTATTTTATTTTGCTTTTCTACTGTCCATTATTTTGATTTATCGTCTCTACTACGTAAAGCATAGTTTTTCGAAGTCACAACGGCTGGCATTTTAAATGGCACGCATTTTGTCATTAAATGACACTGTTTTATAAAACAAACAACAGGTTTCACCAACTGAATTACCTATCAGAGAAAGAATCACGTTGAGATAACTATAAACCAATAAAAACTTATTAAATTTTCTAAAGCTGTCCATAATCGTAGTTTTACGTGAAATGTGAACCATATATTGGGATAGAGTACTTAAGTTAATTTTTGGTTTCCAAAATAAACTTTCTGTACACCACACACAGCTTTGCAGTGCTTTCCTGCTGAGCACAGCGCGTTGCTGCAACGTTTGAAAGCTTTCCAGCATAACACAGCGCATGGCTACAACTTTTCACAGCGCATTGCCACAGCTAATTGGCGAATGTAATTTAAGTTTACAGCATAGAATTTTAGCCTTTTAGGTATATTGATACAGTACATTTAAGCTGGGCTTTATGTAGTTAACTAACTACAGGAATAGTTTTTATGAAAAATTATAAATTTTTGCTAAAACACTGCACAAACATTTTTGATGACAGTCATTGATATCACCCTCTTTGATGAAATCCGACATAGTTAATAGCCATAAAAAAAGCCTCAAGTGATAATTTAAACATGTATTTTCCTATATTTGAAATCTACATTTTTGCCCAACGTCAGTCTATTTTGAACACAGTGGAATCCGGTTATCATGATCACTTTGAGACTTTTGCTTTTTGATAAAAACAACCGGCTGATAACATTAAACAGTATTTTGGAACCAATTAATAATAACAATACCGATTGATAGAAGATTGCCGATTGATTATCCGTGATTATATTATATTATTTTATATTATATTATTGATTAGATTATATTATATTATATTATCCGTGTTTAAGAGAAGTTTTGAGAATACTTAATGAAAGTGGGCACCCATTGCACTATTACTTACAATTTTTTGATCAAAATGTTCATCTGCGTCAAACAACAGCTTTTAAGTTTCAATTACCTTGGGTTCTCTCAAATAACATTGGTGGTCGTTTCCCTTTTAAAGCTTTTCAGTTATGGAATTTCCTTCCCATTCGTATAAGAAAGCGTGCCATTTGTCCTGTTTCAGTTAATACTGTTTCCCATTATCATGATGTGGACAGACTTTTGCGACAATATGTGTTTTTTGTCTAATGTGTGTTTGTTATTTTCTTTTGTATACTTTTAATCCCATGGATTGCAAATAAACTTATTATTATTATTATTGAAAATAATTTCCACCATTCCAAAAAATCTTGAAATACAGAAACGTTAATAAAGAAATTCAAATGCTGTATTATTGATAATATTCCACAACTGACAACTCCCACATCAAAATAGAAAATGACTAGCAATCAAGTGAACTACAGAAAAGTTCTTGTAAAATAGTAGGTACAAGCAAGCCCTGGAATCACTCACTACACGAGACTAGCAGCACGATACATAGTAACTTTGACCAGCTATTTGCATTCTAGTTAAACAAAAATGAAAATTGCCACGATGTAGAGTAGAGCATCTATTTGTTGTATGTAGTCTGTATAAATAAATAAATAAATAAATACATATTGACAATAAACAACATGTACAAAACAAAATACTCGTTGTAAGAACGCTTGACGCAAACACTACGCTGGAATCATTTCAGTTGCAGGAAAAAAAGTAGGGAATGACATAACAGTAGGAGTATGTATGTTTTACACAACCTAAGTTTGAATGCAGTAACTCAATACATTGTGGTCACCTTTCCACCTTAATAACTCTAACTAACCACCCTTCTTTGTTTTCTTTTAAACAATAGTAGTAGCTACAACAAATAGTTTCAAATTTAATTTCACCCAGAATGTTAACTATAATCCATACTGTACAACACATTTACCTATTAGCTATCAATTGTTATTACATAACAATTAGCCAAACTTTTTCTGTTATAGAAGAAAACTCTTCTTTAAAAACATCATAAAGGAGTTGTTTTCTTCCCATTATAGTAGTGGTTGTAATTTTTATAACCGTCCGGTTGTACCGGTCTAAGTTGTTGTAGTCCCTTTGGACTGACTGACTGACTGATTAATTTTAAAATACAAAAAACAAACAAAAACCTTTGTTCTTGGTTACATTTTTTCGTGGCAAGGGTGCCATCATTAAATAAATGATGGCAACCATCTCCAGCATCCTTCAACTCTTTCTTAGTTGTACTATGTTTTTAATTTTCACCAAAATTGACAGTGACATTGGGCTATTAGGTAAACACTGCATTGTTGGATATTGGATTCCCGGATACAACAAACAGTGACACGATATCTCCAAACTGATCTGAAATCCAAAATGACAGACAGCAAGAAGGCTTTCATTCATTCATTCATTCATTCATTCATCAACAACGAAAGGCGACTAGAAGCCACCCTAGCTATAATAGTTCTAACTCAGTGTTGATGTGATTTGAACAAGTGCCCTTCAGGACACATCAACGTCCTGGACTTTTTGCCAAATAGGCATGCTAGGCTAGACTGGAAATTTAGTTTCTTTCAAAATTCATCGACACGTGGTTATCTCAGTTATACCAGTTGACTTTTTGGTGCGTCCGGTACTCCGGTTCGAGTGATTTCGCACGTTGCCAATTTGTTTGAATTTTGTCCACACTTTACTAATTACAAACAAGCCATGACGTTTGCAACATTTCCATTCAGTTCTTTCACGGGCACCAAGCAACATAAGAGCCGGATGTCATTCGATGAAGTCGGATGGGGAATGCTGGCTCGTTATCGGATGGTCAATCGTTCATCCAACCCAATCGGATGACATTGTATCGTTTTCATCTGGCATGACACGAACGCAAACAAGAAACAATTTTGGGCATAATAATAACAACAACAATGTAATCCCGGATTATTTATTTATTAATGAGTCCGGAATAGTTTATTAGAGAAAGACAGCACATGACATGACATGGCCTATTTCGCAGATTATGTCAAGTGATTATGTCAGCATAGTGTTTGTGTCAAGCGTTCTTACAACGAGTATTTTGTACATCCTGTTTATTGCCAATACAACAAAAGGACGCTAATACATTGAATCGTGAATCAATTTTCATTTTTGTCTAACTAGAATGCAAATTGCTTTTATAGCTGATCAAAGTTATTTTATTACTGTGCTAGTCTCGTGTAGCGAGTGATTCCATACTTTGTTGTAATACGACAACACAGTGTGCAGAAACGTGTTATTTTCATTAAATTAGATTGGTTAAACCAATATCATATAGCAAAGCCGTTGAAACAACGTATAACAAAGCCAACTAGTTATTGTTGTCCCTTGTGAAATGGAAGTGTGTTACTTTTTGAAGTAAGTTCATAGGCTGCTAATTGAATCCAGATTGGTCAATGAACAAAATAGTCTTGGAGAGAGGAACGCCGACGCGGTCAACAATGAGCTGCATAAGCTAAAATTACAACTGCATAAACTACAAATAGTTAAATTATGCATCTAGACACCCCGTGGTCACCATACCAACCACGGGAGTTAATTTCGAGTATTGTATTAATAAAGTCAACTTTTACTTTTTTTCGAGAAACGAGGTTTGAGACTTTTCTTATGAAATTTAACATGTCAAATTTCAGGTGTCGCCTTTGTAAATTTTTATTTTAAAAATTTTCAACTGGTCCTTTGGGCCGTTGAATTTTAAAAATAAAATTGATATCGACAATAGTCATGACATTTTTGACATTCACCCTTGGTGTATTTTGGTCCACTGGACGGTTTGACACATTAAAATAAAAACAACTATCACATACATGTGGTCCTAAACGTTGATTTCAGTATGGTTTGACGTGTTGGAAAGAAAGTTGCTATTTTTTCCCATGGCAAAATACAAAACACCTATAGCGCCAAATTTAAATTATATAAACGTATTAATGTAATAGACTTTGAGCTGGTATTTCCTGTATCGATTGTCTTTTCTGAGACTGGTTTTTCCCTCCTTTGCATGTACCTCAGTCCATGGCGACGACAACGAAACTTCCTTTCTACGACCATCGACCATCGAGCGAGAGTAGTGGAGTTAGAGCTACTACTACTACTACTACTACTACTACACTTTCTACTGTATATAATATTAACCATCCGTTACATAGTGTTTCTCCGGTTCCATTTACACCGACCTGAGACTGTATTTGAAATGTATGCATTATCGCAGCCACTCTTGAAAGACGTTGTTATACGTACTTATAACAGCTGTTACTATTCGAACCAAACAAATGCCGCACAAACTTAGAAAGTGAAAATTATAAATAGTCTAAGCCATTCAAAATTGATAAGTCATTGTTATTCTTTAGTTACTACACAGAGCTTGTATCTGATTCGTTTTTCTTTTGTACTGTACTTGTTAAGTGAGTCCTTTGGTGGCCGAATATAACCAATAACACACACGAGCCTCGTTTCCCGGTTGTGAGAGGGCCTCAGCAGTCGACGACGAAGGGTTTGGTTACGTACGGTGACAAAAACAAACGAAATTAATGCCACTCGTTTTTCAACACTTTTAGATTGATCAGATCGCGAGACGCAGATCGAGTTGCCTTTTGCCTTGTGCAGTGCCAAAAGATGGTCATCCAAAAAAATACCCTTAAATTTGCTTGTCGCGTGTTGAGAACTGGTGTGTAGTGCGAGGTGCTGGCTGGAATGTATTGGAGAAATCTGTTGTTCAAAGAATTCTCAGCTCTAAAGGATTCTTTTTTAATAAGTTTCCACCATAGTTGGGATTTGCTTCCGGCTGCATGGATGATGCTACAACGTTTGGCGGCATATTTAATTTTGTTCTTCAAGTTTTTATTCGCGCGTTGTACGTCAGTTTTTTAAACTTAATATGAGCGTCTCTTTTGTTATTCCATGCTGAATGAGGCGGTATCTTCAGTCCACCAGTGTATTCGCCTTACTCTGTTGTTTCTAGTCCACTTTAGGCCAGCATTCAAAAGTGCTCATTATATATATATAAACACACGATTCGGGTCCGGAAGAGACATGAGATAGCTAAGGTCAATGTGGCTTCAAACTTGTTTTTAACTCGTCCCAATTAATCGCGTTATAACAAGGTTGTAGACAAGTCTGGTTCAGGCGCACAGAAACATAGTTCGATTTTCCCAGTCGTTCGTCCCATATCAGCCGAAACACAATAGTTTGGTGATCAAGTTTAGGCAATGCACCATGCGGATGAATGTAATCTGATTTCATATAGTCAGGAATGAAGACCTGATCAATCCCATTAGCACTAGTATTTGTGACTCTGGTTGGTTCCCTAACTATTGGAACAAGTCCTAATTGCTTAAGCGCGTGCATCAAATATGTTTAGATTGAAGTCCCCAATAATCAAATTATGGCAAGTTTCCCCTAAACCTTCAATTATACAATCAGTGGCTATGGCTTCGGTAACCCTGTCTGTCCTGTAATTCTTATAGGTTCGTAGGTAAGATAGAGATTGACAGGAAGCATTTCAAGTCCATCTGATAGAGAGGAGGAGATGAATTGTTTAACATAAAGACAAGTTCCACCCCCTCTGGATTTCCGGTCTGCTCTGTAGAGGGTGAATCCAGAAATACCGACAATTTCATCACTGATGACATCCATCAGCCAAGTTTCAGTTATGGCCAATAGATCAATTTTGGAACTACAAATAAAAGCTACCGCATCGTTTAATTTGTTGGTAAGTGACCGCGCATTAATATATCCAAAGAGGAGGGTACGATTAGCACGGGAGCTAGAGACCTTGCGCAAGGTATTTAAACTTGAGCAGCATGATATGATTTGATCATTGTCAACTAGTTGCTCCATGCCCAAGGCTCCGCCTTTTGCAGCGGAGCCTTGGGCATTAAATACATTTAATTTGATGTATTTTTTGGTCCCTTGGGCTGTTTTAAAATAAATAAATAAATAAATAAAAATAAATACCCCTTGAGAAAGAGTCATTTCACACTACTCACCTTCGAAAATGCACTGAAAAGTAGAAAATAAATGGATGCACTTGGATATCCTACCGATCAGGGAATGCGAGAAAAGTGGGGGGGGGGGAGGGAGGGACCACCCACTTTTAATCTGCAGTCCTGAATCGTTAAAATATCCAAGTGGGCACATTTATCATTTATTTTTTACTTTAAAGCGCATTTTGAAACGTGGATAGTTCAAAATAAAACCGAACAAAATCGGTTCGTGTAATTATGGGAAGCGAACGACATTGCCGCTGAATTCACAGCTTTCCCGCCTATTGATAGATACGTGTCGCACGTCTTTCTGACGTTCTGTTTGTTTATCGTTTCATTTGTGTACTCCCTTTTGGATCATGATATCATACACAAAAAAAATAAATACCAACTGTGTCGTGAAGATAACAATCCGCATCCGCCCGTCCACACGTGTGTTGTATGTACTACGGTTGACATTAATTCCCGAGTACAAGTGGTACTCCATTTATGCTAACTAATAGAGTACTATTAGTGTTATCTATGTTTTATTTTGTGTAGTTTGTTACCCTGTTTCAGTCCCTACAAAATGTTAATGAAAGCAGTAAACATCTATCTAATGGATTTTTTCTTGGGGCTTACCGGTCGTTGCCCCTGGTATGGTATCGCTTTGTCTGTTTTCATCAGACATTAGGGATTCAGTTCGCTTCGCTGCAATGCTGATCTTATGGCCTTATACTGCCGCCGTGGTATAAAGTAAATAACTGTAGTATGCCTAACTTTATACGACAGTAGTGGTATTTGGGCATTGTCTTTGAATCCAGATAGTTCAGGTTCGAGCATCTAGATTAGAGATCTCTGATCTCCAGATCTTCCAGACTGGAAAAGAAATCCTTGTTTTCTATTCAAATAATTTAATTGAAAATGAATTTTAATATAACGTTATGCCCAGGGAAAAGGAGACTGCAAGTTTCGTCCTTTCACATGCCCATGTCATGTCAATAAATGCACCTGCCAATAACATAAGCTGCGCAGTAAAAACAACTTGACCAAACATAGTCTCATCCACCAGATAAAAATGGGCCCACAATATTATTTATTTTAATTAACTAATGCGAATGCAATATTTTAAAACTGGGTAAATCGTCCTTTGTTGTGTCCCTTGGTTGATCCAGCTGGATCGTTGGACAATAAATCAAATTTGAAAAATCTCAGAAAAAAGTACATGTACAAACTTCTTTTTTTTTTGGGCCTGGATTAAATACAACAAATCAATCAACTAACTAACTAACTAACTAACTAACAGGAGATGCTTTCTTGATAATTTATCAGACCTGATTAAATTGGCGTTGTGCGTTATGTAAGATGCGACGCAACTTGTTAAACTTAGATGTTTATTAATACTAATAGTCGTTATTTGAAGCGTACGGTATGTTTTACATGGCAATGTCTAATTCTTGTGTCTCATGAGATGTAAATCAATACTGTTTGTAGAGAAACCAACCCAATTTTTGTAAGAATGATGATATTCATCTCCATAAATTGCAATTTTCATAGGCTACGTCAGGTCGATGCTCGTCGAATACGAATACGAACGCTCTATCGATAAATACGAAATGTACAATTCGTAGGTCAACGCCAATTTCAATTCTTAGCGTAGCGTCCGTCGTGTCCATTCCGAGATATGGACGGATCGTCCACAAACAAATGTTTGATGATGGAGTTGTTTGTTTTTTTTCAAGCGCCCGACTTCTTTTTTATTTAGATTTCATTGCAGTCAAGTGACCATTTGTGTTGTGCTGAACTACAGCTTTAGCCTAAAAAAATACTAATACAAAGATTTGTCAAAATATTTAAAACAACGATTGCTAACAGACGACGCTCATTTCCGTAACCTACTCATTCCACCTCAGAAAGCCTAGCCTACGTGTTATACGGAAATCTAAGTTTCACAGCATGTTGACTTTGATCATTAAAATGAAATTGGTGACAATTTTCAGAGCGTTCTCCCGTCAACGAGGTTAGAAAAAGCAAAGGGTTTTTATTTTATTTTATTTTTCTCGATACGAAAGTCGTTAAGCTCTCTCTTTCTTAACCGCCAAACGACACCGTTCCTACGACGTCCCGCCCCTCGATGCTGGTTGGTTTGGCATTCTTTTTTTTTGCTCCCCGCACTCGCTGAAACGACGCGCGAGTGCGTGGGCGTCAAAGGCGATCCCAACCGCCAACGCAGCAGCGGACACAAGCTCGTGTCCGGTCGTTTCTTTTCGAGGTCGGCGTCTGAACGATTGGTCAAGGTGAGTCGTGTCACTTTTTCTGCTTTTCTCACCTCCTTCCTCTTCTACCGAAGCGTTTTGTGAATTAACCACCCATCTCGTCGTTGGTCGTGACCATGGCTCGCTCCCAACAGCACGATCACCGTGAAAAGCCCGTTTGGCGTTCGTTCGGCAACTGGCCAACCCATCAAGGTCACCGGACACCGGATGAATATCATTTCGTCGAGCACCGCGACAAGAAAACTGCGTTAGCTACGACCAACGTCCATTGTTTTTCCTCAACGACTTTTCGTTGTGTCCAAAAGCAAACGAAACAAAACGAGCCACCCAATCGAAAAACGCGCTTTGCCGACTATCCGGTAATCTCCGGAATGGTTTCAGGCAGTTCACTTTAGTCTCGAGGGGAAACTGCTCCGTTTGAAGGAGAACGCGGCGGCGTTGACACGGCTTCCAACCACCGTGGTAAACAGGCCTCGTCGCCAAATTAATGGCAGCGATAAAAAGTTGTGCCCCCTCCTCGAGCCAAGGGAAAGCGATGATGGCCATTTTTTTCTTTCAATTCCCCGGTCGTCGTTGTCATTCCACGCGAGAGCGTTTTAACTCGGCCTCCTACTTAGCGGAGGATGGAAACAACAACAACAACTCCCACCACCACACGAACGAACGAACGAACGAACGACCAACACAACACGTATGGAGCGAAAGGCAACGACAACAAAACCCACGAGACCATTTATTATTATTATTATTACCATCATTACTACGGTAAAAACGCCGGCCGAGTAGAAAAAGCCAAAGCAACGACAACACACTACCGCGGCGCTTCACTCGTGACGTGACAAGCGCAACCACTGGGCAGTTTTTGCGTGGCGGCTGAAATCCAATAACGCGGCACGAGAAGCCAAATTAAGTTAAGCGTAAAGTGGTAAGATCACCCTTTAACGAGCTCGTTCGAAACACGCTCCTTTCACTTTTCATCGATGCGACGAAGAAAGAGCACCTACCTAACTCCTCGAAACCCCGGTCGGTCGGTCGAGTTGGTGAGTCGATCCGCTTCACGTTCGATGGTACTACGGTCGGTACGTACACACCGTCGAGTTACCACATCGAACAATCCTTTAAGTTGACACCATTGATTAATCTAAAACTTGACAAGTTTCAACACATTTACAATATTCAACTCAGTTCACTTGACACCATCTATCTACTACTCAAAATACGTATAACTAGATACGATACCTTCCTTCAATCGCTTACTTTTTAACCGTGTTAATTAATCTTGTTTGTATCGATTGTTTATCTGATAAATGAAATGCGGTTCAAGTTGATTGATTTTATTCGAGTGTTGATCATAAATTAACCATTAGTTTGGAAAAAATGGTTAAAGGTGCACATTTTGCGACATTTAACGACGATAAATTACAACTATTGAATTTATTTCAATAGGTGTTTTGTCATTCATTGTGTTGTTTTGTGGATTTCGTCCGCCCGCAAGAAAAGAAACAACTTATAGCATAGATAAATACTGTTTTCATTTTGTTGATACTATGTTTTCTGTTGTGAAATTGTAAACTATTTTTAGTCTTTAGACTGGGAAGTAAAATAATAATAATAATACACTGCTTAAAATAATAGTATGGTTTAAGTCCCTTGGATCGTAAGCAAATAAAATTATTATTAACATTTAAAAAAGAAAACAAAGGTCGAGCGAGTAAACGCGACGACTTGCGCCGACGACAGACGGTGATCGCCAATGGTGCGGAACAACGACAACTTTCCCCGCAAACCAATCGAGTGAAACAATAAGACGACGAGAGACAAACCCAAGGTCACCTTTCTCTTACACGTTCGGTGAACAACAACAACAAAAACTCAAAAAATGAGACCTTGTTTAGCCACGCACCGCAAAACGGATCTCCCGACGACAGGCCTCGGTGAGAAGGTCGCGAGACCGCGCTCCCGAGTTCGTTAGCGTCACGTTTTAATTAGCTCTTCACGAGAAATAAAGAGCGGAGAACGGCGTCGACGACAAGAAACCGAAGACACCGTCGTTGCGATGCTTAAACCGTGATGGACGAGTTTCATTAATAAAACGCTCCACCACGTCGTCAGCCCCGTTACTGCGCGACCACTTTACTTTACTTTACTTTACCTATCTTGTCAACAAGTAACGCAGTTGCTAGGTTTGGGTGGAGGGAACACAACCAAGGTTTCTCTCGGTCGTCTCTGTGAAATTGCCCAAGAGGTGGGTGGACTCGTTCAACTTTTCTCTTTTCTTTTAGAACGAAACTGACGGGTACCGAGTAAGAAGACAATGGCGCGGGGACCCGTGGAAGGGTCTCGGGGATTCCAAGAGGATGAAGAAGCCATCTACGTCGATTCGCCAGACGACATGTTGCACCCGTCCTACATCAACCCGCACTTTGTGCCCATCATTGTCACTCACTGCGTCATCTTCGTGCTCGGCGTTGTCGGTAACGTTGTCATCATCGTCACCATGACGCGCGAGCGATCGGCCAGAAACGCCACGAGGTACGTACGTACGTAAGTAGTAACGTCTAAGCAAATGTCGTAGTGCAAACGACTCGGTTCGGTCACGGTAGGCTACCCGTATAACGTGAATTCGCCGTGACCCTTTCGCCATGGGTCACGTAGAAAGCGATAGTCCTAGATCGTGTTACCCAGAGATTGTTTTTGTTTTTGTCAGATAAAGTCCTGGTACGAGGGTGATCTGACCGATCGAACCAGTCCCCGAATCACCCGACGCGTTGAACGCGCATGCTGTTTAAACGTGCTTGTTGCGTTTGTTTTCAGCCAGTTCAAAGAAAAGCTTATACCGCCCTGCAATAATTTTCATTATTTTATTTTCGTCCCTTGGAGACACGAGTATAACAAAATGAAAACGTATCATAATAAATAAATAAATAAAACAACAGAATATACATACACACAACAAAAACCACAATCCCTTTAGTTTGTGTAAACAAACTAAATATTATGTTCACATTTTAAGAAAGCATCACTTGTTACTCATTTGAATTTGCTGTCTATTAATTTGTTTCCGTGAGACGTAAAATTTGAAATAGAAAATAAAATAAAATAATGGTTATCAATAACAGTGAATTTGTTTGAAAAACAAAACATGTTTCAATAGCAGTTCTCATTTAAAAATGAGTACAACCTCAACCACCATTTGGGCATGATGGTGCTAATTTCCTTATCTGGAATGAGAGTTCATTCCAAATTGTAAAGCTATTGTAGGAATAAATAATTATTTTCCGCCGCCTCGGAAAAGATTGATCACGAGACCACCGTCGCCGATGAGGTGACTGTCACGTCATACGACACTCGGCGGATCGACTCGAGCGATCTCGATCGAACGTCGTCGAAAAATGTGCTTCTTAGCGACGAGGGGGTGTCGGGTGTCAAAGTAGTTCCGACGGTCAAGAGTCGAGCGGAAACAATTGAGGGGTCAGCTTTCTTTCTTCCATAAAAAAGCGAAAGCTTTCCGTTGCACCGCTGTGGGTTGTTTCAATAAAACACGGAGTGACAAAAGGTATGTCAGTTCAGTCTGCAAAGGTGACTGGCATTTTCACAGGCTACTTGGTTTCGTAGCCAACAAGCAAGCGGACTAATCCTCGGCGCCATTCTCAACGTTCGACAATCGCCAGTTTTGTATTTCCAAAAGCATCCATCGATCGGAAAAGTCGAAACGATCTTCCGTAATACTTATATATATATATATATATAGCCTACAGTAGTACACGTACGACGTATGTACGTATAAAAAAAAGGGAAGCGTTCGTTCCTTTTCGTCGACGCGACGAAGAAAAGGAACTCGCGAGCTTTGTTGAAAAAGCTTCTTTTCTGTATTTTTCGAGTTTCTTCTTTGTTCGCCACAAAGCCACGTAAGCGAGAAAACAGGATAATAAGAAAGAAAAAAGGAAAAGCGTCGCCCGTCGCCGTGAAGGGAAAGCTGACGAGCGAAAAAGAAGCCACCTTCTTCCAAAGCGAGATAAGACCAAGACCACCACCGAAGGAAAGGAAGCGTCACTCTCAGGCAGGAGCCGAAAGAACGGTGCTCGACTCGACCCACTGGACAACCGCGCGCGAGATTGGTTGGTTATTTTTTTGTTTCCTCCATCAAGATGAGCTTAGGTGCTTCTGGTCGAGTGAGACAGGGTCCTATTTTGTCTAGTACCATTAAAGTCAAATTGAAATAGGATCGAAACATCCGGGAGCCATCCAATAGTGCCCTTTTTATTGACCTTGAAATTAATTTTCAAGGTCATAATCATAACGTTGTTCCGTCAAAAGCCACGAGTGATAGCAACCAAGTCCTATTTAGCAAGTGATAGTCTATTTAGTCATCATCCAGTGTCGGTTCCCATTTATTTCTAGTGAATCCATTTTGGTTCGAGTTAATTTTAAGTGAACAAACAATGCCACCGAAATAAAAATAGGAATGAAAGAACCTTTAGATAGGGCTTTCAGTACTGTAGAGATTGCGTGTCTTGCAGGAACAAGTGCATCATGAATCACTGGCTGCATTGCACTACATTGGTGTGCGTGTGGCAGTGGTTCCCAACCTTTTTCTTTTTTGGCCACGGCACGCTGAAAAAAAGCACGGCACCTTATTTTGGCTATATGCTTTTATTTTGTGTTTTATTTCTATTGCATTTTGAATGTAATGTTGGTCCTCTTTGGACCGGATGAATATAATAATAATAATAATAATAATAATAATAATAATACTGTACGCCATGACAGAAAATAAACTACAATAACCCTCGTAAACAAAGTGGCAATTATTTATCGGGAAAAGCACCATACATCCGGATATCTTAATTTACTTACCATCCGGTCCAACAGTAACCAGTATTACGATGCGGGAAAGATATTTAACCTTTCTAAGCCTGACCTAACAAGGGCGTATGGCACGGTATCTAGAGAACAGGTCATCCCTGACTGTAAAAGCTGTGGCTTTGATCAGGAAATCTTGGACTTGATTCAGGATTACCTTAGTAATAGAAAATTTCAGATTCGCCACAATGGCAAGGTCACTTGCCAAGACTCAATTAATGGGGTCATACAGAGATCGAAACTGGCATAATTTTGCTTAAACTTTAAGGGTACTATCAAAAACTATATCGATGACAAGTTTCTCACGTACACTTTTGAGTGGGAACAGAGGGAAGAATTTGAAACCATAAGGAATACAGATATAGACTTCCTAAACGTTGACAATAGGTGTGGACATGATGTATGCCAAGTTTGGTGTTCTCTTCACAAAGTGCAGTTTTTTT
>JAQIWH010002963.1:0-21893 GCA_034695005.1 Cryptops parisi | reverse complement strand
GTTTTTGATTTATGCGAAGGATTTATGCGGTTCTCGTTTTATGCTTTGAATTGGTAAATTTTGCTATACAGTATATTCTCATAAACAAATGTAGATGGCATTATACGTTCAATTTGCAGCTCGCTCGCTCACTCACAAACTCACTCACTGACAACTGAAAATAATATAAAAAGTATAAAAAGCCAACAAACTTTACAATGCATGAAGGTTTTATGAACAATATGTATGTACAGTATTGACAACCATTTATTTAATCAATTATTCATAGCTATCGATAATATCAATGAATGTTTCGGCAATGTATCGATTTATATATTAAAATGGTATATTTTACCTTTCTTTTTGATAAACCGGAATTTCAGATATTCGTGTACTTGTGATAATCGAATTTTTAGTGAATAAAAATCTTTGTTTAACTTTATAGTTATATGCGAAATAATTATATGAAATTATTGTAATACAAATCAATTCAAGTACGCGTTCCAAAAAAGTACAGGGTGATTAACATCACAAGATAGTCGCACGTATTACTTTTTGTTTTGTTTGTATTTATTATTTTTCCAAGTTAATGTAATTCACCTAAATCTAAGTCGTTTTATATTCAATTTTAAACAAAAACCTATCAATGTTATGTATATCTTCGTGTATCAATGTTATCATGTGTTCCGTGTATCAACCCTACGTGCCCTCTTTAATCGCGTCGTTAAAACAAAAGCAAAAAGCAAAGATGCGTTGAAAATTAAGCGTGAAATTTCTGACATCGTCATACCATAAAATCCGGCACACAAAAGTGTGACCAAAAAAAAAACCAGCTTAACGACACCAAAAGTATAAAATAAAAAATCACCATTTTTGTAAAAAATAAAAGAAAGGTGGAGGGCTCACTTTCTCACCTCACTTCACTTTTCGGCTTCAATGATGACAGGACAGATGGCAGTGTTTACTCGAGCGTGGTAAAGAAGACACCAAAAACGAGGGGGAAAAAAAATAAAAACACCAAGAAAGGATGCAAAAGTCGAATTAAGAAGAAAGCTAAAAGAAGCGGAGAAAAAGGCTGACTGAGGTGGAAAAGAAAAATGTGTAAAGAGTGCCATTTTGCCTTCGTTAAATTTTCATTTTAGTTTTCGCAAGGTGACGAGTCGTTAATACCCGCGGCAAAGGAAGATGACAAGATTACCCAACCAGATACTGAGATGACTTGCGCGTGCAAATGGGCCACAGCAAACGAGACTTAAGCACTCGAGCTATTGCAAAATGGAACAAGTCGTCCCAAGATACGGGAGGAACGACATAAACAACGTACAAAACAACAACATTCTTCAAAAAAGTGTTGAAATGTTTTTGACGTAACTTTTCAGAACCATTAGTGAATACATGATGTCAAGCAAAATACCTGCAGTGGTGTTTTATACTCTTTGCATTAGCTCCACTTGTGAGCGAGTGAGAGCTGAGAATTGAACGTATAGTGCCATCTGCACGTCGTTTATATAATAATGGAACATACTATATAATCCAAAGTAACAAAAATCGCATAAATCGAATCGAAAATTGCAGGAATCGAAAATAAAACCTGTCATTAAAAAACGTATTTAAAGTATACTTGAAATCTCTTTATGCAAATTTGTATGCAGTACTTTATACACGGTGAGGTAAGAGTCTGGTGATAGCCAAATATCGCAAAACAGATTAGTATGTGACAAGATTTTTGCCTCATTTTTGATTTGCCTCACCCTGTATATAAAGTACCAAATGTATCTTTTGATCCGTACTTGTCGTTGTCAATTTATTACAAAATGCTGTAATAATTTGGTTCGAAAAGTTTCGAAAAAAAAATAAAACTATATACCGTACAAACTTGTATATGCAAAATTCAATTTATCCGAAGTTAGCGTAGAACAGAGCTCTCGCATATATCGAAGACCTGTATTAACCATAATTTCAACGACTCGTGGAAACAATTACCACTGCTGAAACAACATATACGTACTTTTATATACTACAAACATGATTGTCAACACAAAAAAATAACATTGAGATGCATTTTGTAACTAAACGTCAGTCGTACGAAGAACACGACGAAGTTGACGAAAAATTCATCGCCCATTTAACTGCGTGTGAAAAATTTGTTGGATGCCTGCAGTTTATGGAGGTTGTGCGAAGAGAATAGGTTTCCCGCAGCGACCACTGTCGGCACCACTGTGGCAAATTATTACACGGCCTGTTGACCGTCATCAGTTGACGCCTCAGTGCAAGGCAAACGCGTTAAACGTTAATGTTCCTTTGCTCCTTTCTTCCTATCCTCCTCTACTACTAATCTATCCGCCCCCCCCCCTTCCTTCCATCCGAAAAGGGTACGACTTGAAAAGAGTAAGCAACTCCCCTCTCTAGCACATCCGAAACGTTGGTGAGAGAAAACCAACTGTTATTATATTACCACCCGAGTACTAAACGTCCACAAGCTTCAACCGGAAAGTGCTGGTGACAACGATGACAAAGGGAATGGAGGTCGGCAATTTATTCACCCACGAAAGGTGGTTTTCGGTGAAAATAAATATAATTTCGGTTAATTGATTGTTTCAAATCGTTTCCTGATAATAATCGCATAAATTTAAAATTCGCATGAACCAAAATTCGTATAAATCGAAACGTGAATGAAATTCACTCAAAACACGCATAAATTAAATTATCGAATCACCAAAAGATTTCATAAATTTTAATTCGCATAAATCGAAACATTAAAAAATGAGAAACGAATTCTCTCATCGTGAATGGTACGTACACTATATCTGTTTTTAGCAATCTATAAAAAGTATGCTTAAAAAATATTTTTGATCTACTTGTTATTGACTTAAAAACACGATACTTTCCTGTTATAACCGAGGCGAGTCTGAGTTGCTATTTGCTTGTACTTGGTTATGGATTTATTGTGAAGGTTAGGTTAGGAAAACAAAACATCATACATTTGATACGTTTTTTGTTTTTCCTAACCTAACCTGCAAATTAAACCCATACAAAATAAACCAAGTACAAAGCAAAATCAACATCAGACTCGCCCCGGCTTTAACACGAAAGTATCAAAAACACTTCATATTACAAAAAATTCAAATCTTTTCTATATGTTTCTATCATAACAAAAAATGCTGTTTTTCAGTTTTAGAGTGTTGTTTTATTAAAAAATATATATTTATAACAACGAAAAACAAAATTTTATCAGTTATAGTTTTTCTTTTTTAAAAAGTATAGTTATAATCAAGAACATTTTTTTATCATGTACATAAAAAGTTTTCGAGTTAATGAAGGAAATATGTGAAAATTCTACTCACACAAACACATACACATTCAACTTTCACAACGTAACACTCACCACTAAAACGTCGCTGAATTAAATTTGGAATGCTTGGAATTAAAATGGTGATGGGCCGAGGTTCAGCCCGAGTTCCATTCGAAATTACTCAATTCGTGGCAAGCGAAGCAGAGCCTACTAGTGTGTATACTAAACACGTTACGTTTATTATTATTATTATAGAGGGTGGACTAGCAAAGTGTGGCATGAAAAGGCCAACCCCTCAAAAAGGTCACAAACGCAAATGGACCACTAAAGCACCAAACGTCTATGACTTTTGTTCACATTGAAAATAATTTAAAATGCCTCTCTCTCTTACTTTTAAAAGAGAGGGGGTAAAATAATATAAGAATGGGAAAACGTTAAAATTAATACAGTGGACAAAAGTAGAAAGAAAACTAATCATCGGTTTAAAAGAGAAACAATTTTTCGCCATGTTTAGTTGTCTTCCAATCACGAACCTGTCATTTATAATGAATAGTATATCCGTTTTGAACATTTTAGTGATTCACAAAATACAGTATTCTTTTTTACAGTTGACCCATAGAAATAAATGTCCCCAAGATTTTTATTCCTCTCTAGAGATATGGCGAAAACTACTGGATTTTTCGAATTATGCGAATTGTCACGAAAATTGGTGACAATTGATTTCCTCCAACATTTTCCACATGTATCCCTCTTACTGTAAGATATACAGTGATAAAATTAAATTATTAGTGTTTTTCTATTGAAAATGTGGAAACGGTTTTCATTACGAACTGGGGTGATATATTTGATATGTTTGTATTAATTCGTGTGCATAAAAGAACGGTCGTTTTCAACAAAAGCTAGACCCTCGTTCAATTAAAAGTTGACCAATTTCACAAGTGACCATTTCACATTACCATAAATAACCTTAACCACAAACTGTTTATATACAGTATTTTCATATCACAATATACATATTTATACAGAGTGATCCAATTCTGGAATGAAAGTAAATTCAGTTATCCGGTGTACATACTGTACAACATTATCTATAGCAGGCATACTTTGCAGATTTCAAAGTCATAACTTTGTCAATTTTGTCAAATATCTAGATACAATTCGCACGGACGTGTTAAGCGTGATGCAGAGATGCTGTATGAACGGTTTGAAACGACTTCGAAATTTTCGTCAAATAAAATTATTTAAAGACTTATACAACGTACTTATGTACTTTGTCCCTAGTCGGACGTTACATTATAAATAAATAAATAAATAACAACAAGTAACAAAGAAAACAGAAAGGATGCCATTGATCGCGCTAGCGTTTCCATTTTGTGAAACATTTCGTTATATGCGATTTTTTACTTCCCACATTTACTCAGAACGTAACTTTCGTATAAATCGAGTAGTACCGGTATTATTAAGCCAAGATCAATAAAGCGTATCTTCTGTATTTTGTATAATACTTTTTTGACGACGAATAATCGATACCCTCCCCCCTGATACCGGATAACTGAAAATTTACGTACGGTATAGAGTACTATACATTAATATCTATAATACAATATTAAGCAAAGTTATTCAAACATTTTTACAACAAGTAATCAAGAAGTTTAAAAACGGTGTGATCCGATCTTTTTCATTAAATAAAAAATTGCAATATATGCGATTTTCGATTTTACGCGACGTTTTCACAGAATGTAACCTACGCACAAAAATCAAGAACTACTAAACTGTTCATTCACCTATGTATTGTAGTTTCTATAAGGACGTATCGATGCAATTGACATTCCACATCAATTCAGGATATCTGATAATTTACTGCATTTTACACGACTGCAACTGTAGTGGAACTATTTTAAAAGTGAATGTTTCAGAAAAGCGACTTTCACAACAACAAGTGACCGATACCACGAGAGTGTAATAAAGAAACCAATTTAAAAGTAATGGGATTAAAACTTTTAAAACCCCCTTCCCATACACGAAAAAAAAAATTGGTGAGCGAAATCCCAAACTTTGGGGTCGCACGTGTTTCGCTGATCTGCATACACTCGACAAAAGCTACATAAACCCCCACCAAAAGAAAAACCGTTTTGACAAAAGAGAGGAAAAACAAAAGACACCATCATCCGCAAGAGGTGGGATGAGTATACGTCGACAAAGGAGAAAAAGGGTTCAACTAGATTAAAAGTAATAAATCTTCATTCCTAGGGAGCGAAAACGATACATGAAAAGACAACAAAAAAAAACAAACCCACACTAACTCTGGAATATAACCAATATAATATAGATCGAATAATTAAGCTTAAGTATCCGCCGAAAAGACATCTGCGTGAGTGTGTCCTGTTAACCCTTTTAAACGACCGACGCATTTTTATTAAAAACCTTTGACATAACAAAAACCTCCGATTCACACGTGTAACTTATCCACAATCGGCCTGTTTCAATCACTAATGCTAATCACCTGTTCCCTGACGACTTATTATTATGCGAGAAGGGGCCAACAATTGTCAACTAATGGTACACTATGTACCAAGCTCTAATTATTTTTTTTTCCAAGTCCGTAGTATTAGATTAATGATAATGGCCACTCACCTTTGTCACTTTCATCTCGTGACTAAAGTGGAGTCTGAAAACAAAGGAAGATTCGATATATATTAAAAAAAAGGGTGGTGTCACCAAATAATGCCTGTTGCTTGTAAAAAAAAAGGGGGGGAGAGATTAAGTTTCGTGAAAAAGGGTTAAATCGTTTTTGTGTGTGGTCTCTGTGATGCACAAATAGGCAGAAATAAAATTTTTTTGCACAAAATTTAGAAGACGAAGTCAATTTTGAAAGTTATTCAGCTTGTCGAAAACATCAATTGCATTGCCTCAGAGGAAGTGACGACATCATGATCAAATAATGTTTTTGAGTATTCCAGGCAAAAAAAAAAATCGATATTGAAAACAAAACAATGAAAAAGTATACTTATATGTGCAGATATTTTTCGATTCATGCGAGTTCTCTATACGGTAGTATGCGTTTTTACCAATAAATGACGTAAAAAATCCTCCCAAATATTTATGAGCGAGACACTTTTGCTATTATGCAAATTTGTACGATAGTTGCACACAAGTCATTAAACGCTAAAGTTGTGAGATGTTTATTAGAATTTCGATTTATGAGAGATTTTAAATTATATAAAAAAAATTAAATCGTACGCCTATTCCGGATATACGATATTTCGTGTTACAAAAATCGTCACATAAATTATAAAAACAAAACATTAAGCCCATTTTACACGTTAAACCTTTTTCAATCTAATTCCATCGATTCCAACTTTGTTCTGACGTCATACACATGTCAGGAAGCGTTTTCGTGCTTTCGGTCAAACAACGAAACACACTGAAACGGGAGCGTGTATGATGTCAGAAAATAAAAACAGTCGGAATCGATGGAATTCGATTGAAAATGTTTGACGTGCAAAACCCCCTTTACGCAAAAATACCAAACTTTGAAAAAATTTTAAAATATCCAAAAATTTGGGACAAATCATTGGAGTTAACGTCGCGCTTTGTTGACACGATACAATTTCGTTTTCGTCATGTTTGAAATTTTAAATGTTTACAAAAAGAAAGACCAAACATTTATGATGTTGGAGAATTACGCAACAAGGTAAGTGTAGATCTACAAATTTAAACAGATAAAACAAAGTGTTACGAGAAAATATTCGTCGCAGAAGGCTAGAATGGGGTGAGAATGAAGCTGACAACAGCCAGTCATTGTCTTCACTCGATTGGCCAACCAATGACCAATAACGAGCTGGCAAATGGCGGGGATTTTGCGATGATTCTTCCCAGGGAAGAGAGACTATGGGCAGCACCTGCTAATAATTATACTAGGCGAAAACTACGCCAAAAATCAATTCCACGCAAGCGTTCAACTGTGCCATGGTAGAGTGCCCACTCAAGTACGCATGAAACCATCAACCTAACAGTAAACCATAAACTAACTGAAAACCACACCATATAAAAATATGACGTCAAATCCATCCTAGTACTGCATATGCAAATAAAGAAAAAATAAAAACTAAGAACAAGTACATTAAATATGATTTTTAAGCACACTCTTTTTGTACTGTCATATACGGATATACTGTACAGTACCTCCATAATGCAAAAAAAATTCATTTTTTATTTCTCTATGTTTCGATTTATGCGAATTTCGATTTATTGGAATTAAAAATTATACAATATTTTTTTGTACATTGAACTTAATGCGGTTTTTGATTTATGCGAAAAGGTTGGTGCGATTCTCGTTTTATGAGTTTTTTTTTGGAACATTGGACTATACAAGTATATTCTCATAAATGCCGGAAGTATACGTTCAATTCCCAGCTCGCTCACTCACAAAGTCACAACTCACAAGTGAAGCTAATATAAAAAGGCTAATATATAAAACAAGGTGAATTATAAATAATTTAACAAAACTACAATCATGTTAAAATATTCATCAAAAAATAAAGAAAATTACCAGTGAAAAATAAAACAACAAAAAAAATCACAAGATTCGTGAATATTCAAAACATGTCTGAACATGTTAGTACTTGTTCAAACTCGTTTTTCCTTCAACTAAACCGCTCGGTTGTAAATAATTTAGTTGGCAACACAACTGTTGAATCTCAAATTTCGAATCAGCTATTCCTCTGGGCAAAAGAAGATGTCCCAGTTTGATTTGGTGAAATTCAAAGTTTTTTTTCTTATTTTATCTCCTTAATCTCGAAACGGAAGGGAATTTTTAGCCAAGTGCGAGTGTGTAGTAGTACTACTAGGTTCACAATTCCAAGTGATGTTGGCCACCAATCGAGCTTCCTAGTCCTCGGAGGCTGCACTTTTCAATTTACCAGAGACAAACACAATTGCATTGAAGGGATCGTGGCAACGCAGTCGGAAACGGAATACAAAATAAAAGGGTCCACCGACTTGAACCGATTCTGCTATCTACCAAAACAATCGTTACGATTAAAATAAGAAGAAACTTTTGTTTCCTTGTGATTCATAAACCCACTTTTTTTTTATTAATAATGGTACATCCAACTCACAATCACTAAAATGCCTTTCTATCAAAGTTTTAAAATATAAATGTAACTACTTGTTTTAGGTTGTTAAGAGTTTTCCATTTGTCGTATGACATCGATAAAACTCGCCCAAAGCCCCATTTTACACGTCAAACTTTATCAACTAAATTCCATCCATTAAAACTGTTTTTCTGACGTCATGCACACGTCCGGGCGCTTTTTCGGCTTTCTGTCAAAAAATGAAACACAACAAAAGCACTGAAACGCGCCCGGATGTGTGTATGACATCAGAAACAGTTGCAATCGATGGAATGTGATTGGAAAAGTTTAAAACAAGCTTAAAAACAAACCGACAATAACTCGATATTCGATAAAACACTAAATCGATAAATCGAGAATTTATATCGACAACTTGACAAATGACATCGATAACTGCACAGTACGTCCCTAGTTTACACAGATGTTTATTAGTTGCAACGAGTTCGAGTCTCGTGAGTACGAAACAGTATCAACATCGATTACTATAATAATCTATTGTGTGCATCCTCACAAAATGTTAAATTGGGATTAATGAGTAACCTCCGTTTTACAATCTTTTAAAGTTTAGAATACAAATATGTTTATACAAGCTTCAACAACAAAAGTTTCAATTCTAATACTATCGTCTGAAAAACTATAATACACACGTGATGGGGTCCATTATTTAGATTTGAATACCACCAATTTAATTGAAGGTCTGGTGTGAAAGGTGTTAAGTAACATTTTTGTCAAAAAATGACTTGGAAGCGACTTCGAATGTGTTAGGTGCATTTCTACCGGCCTAACGCATAATTTTGGGCGAAACAACATGTGCAAAAATATTAGTGCAAAAAGTGTGAAGTGGCCCATAGATTACAAGGCAAGTTCAGATCTTAAAACGATGTTTTTCTCGAAATTTTAAAAACGTTACTTAACATTATTTTACACCAGGCCTTTCAATTCATCTGTTATCTAGAAGAGCTTATTTCCAAAACGTCTTATCTCCACTTTCGATCACTTTTGAGTTAAGAGGCTCTGAAAACTATCTGTGCATCGCTGATTTCAAATATTTTATTTTCAAAACTTATTATTTCTCACTGAAAAGCACTCTCAAAAACTATCTTCATATGCAAAGTCTATGGTCAAATAAATAATAAAAGAAACTGTTTCCTGAAACATTGCATTTCATAGACTTAAGACGTTTTGGAAATAAGCTCTTCAAATGATTTCCATATACAATATACCCGACATGTGCCCCATTTGACAACTCGCGCAGTTTAAACCTATACATAAAGTTAACTCCTACCAATCAAGAGTCAAATCAAGACCAAAAAAAACTGGTACTAAGAAATTTTACTTTTTTGCACTCGCTTCAACAAATGAACAAACAACAACAAAAAAAAAGCTGTAATAAAATGTTAACAAAAAATCAGCAAACAAGAAAACAACAACACCACCACCAAGAACGCCGAGACTAGTTTAAATAATGCGTTACAATCGCGTAAATTAAGCATCACATCGATCGCAGTGAAGCGCAACGACCTCGTGAATAATTTCGCGCCACCCAAAACGAATGGCTGGCGCGTGAAGAGAGGTGAAGAGGAGGAGGCTCTCTTTTCCCCTACCCCCTACAACAGACACACACACACGCAATCTACAAACCCCCTCTCTCTTAGGTGATGGACAGAGCACGCTTCAATAATAGAGAGTGAGGACGATTGCAACACCTGCCTCTCCTTCCACTGGTGTGAGGGAATGATGGGAACGTAAACCACCTGGTGACTGAAGAGATAGTGAAACGACAAACCGAAAATCCGTAAGGCCCACCTCTGTATACCCCCACCTAATCCACCCCTCCTCTTCCATGCATTTTCCTGTTCTTCTTGTACGAGGGGGCAAAAGAGGTGAAAATGAACAGGGCCCTCTGTTGCAAAGTTAAACAGTCACTTCAGTGAGATGCATGTTTAACACCGATTTTCTGGTTTAATCATGGAGTAGTAGTACTAAGGAACAAAAAATGGTGTAAGGGAGAAACAAACACATCGTTTCGAGGAAACACAAATTTGTTGTTTGGAGAGAAAAGAGGTGGTGAAAGAGATATCATCGAATCTGGGAGAGTTTTCAAGTCAGTTTCTTCACTTTTCAAAGTCACTTTCCCCGAACTTGAGACACGTGATTTTAAAGGAGTTGACGACGCTGTTTTCCCAATACATACAAGAATAATGACATGAAAAAGTTTGCGAGATTTTATTATTGATTATGGGGGCTCTTAGTGGATTCAAATGTCAACGAGTAAAAGTTAAGGGTGTACGGGAAAAATCGATTCCCATTTTCGATCACTGATCATGTCTCCATTATCGATACTATTGATTAAAAACTCTCGCAATTATAGGTTTTCTCCTAACTTATCTGGAACCTAGTGATATCATATTTCTACCAATATTTTCAACTTTATGCTCAATTCTCGTGCATCATTCCAATCCATTTTTTTTTTAAATGTTAAATAATACAATCAAATTGAAAAGTTTCTTAGTAATATAATACGAACTCAACAGAATTTGATAGGAATATTCCGCCCGAGTTTACCTGCGTGAGCGCAGTGCTCTGCAGGGAAGTAATACTCAAGGAGGAGCTTTCGTGTTATACAGTGAAGCCTACCATGTAGTTCCATGGGATGCATTGCAGTGAAGTAGTACCACGAGCGGTGTTTATGCAGTTATACAGGAAAGCCTATTCGATTCTAGGTGTCTATTGTTTCAATGATATACTGTAGATGGGAAATTCCATGAAAATTTCAACCCAAAACGCACATTATTTTTAAAAAAAAAACAAATTTGATGTTATATATCGAATGATATCAAATAATTATTTTTACTAATTGTTATGTAAACACTGTAGGGTTGACACTAGTATAATAATTTGAGTAATATCATTTTAATGGCAAGTTTGGTTATCAACTCAACTGACTTGGCTTGTTTAGTAGAGCTAATTTGCAGGTTATGTTAGTCACGTTATGGTAGTCACACTACACATTTTAAAACTTAATTTTTTAATTTAACGATTGATTATAAAGTACTAATAACACGTCCATTTATAGGTAAATGTGAATATATAGTACACATTTTTTTAGTTTCAAAAGAAATGCTTAATATTTACATAAACATTCGGAGATTGGAAAAACGGTTATGTTAGTCACAGTACTAATATAATTATATGGCTCCCATTTGAATAAAAAAAGTATATTAATTTTAGTTGAGAATGGTTAATCTTTGTAGATAGGATACATGTTTGATGAAGAAATAAAGCATCCGCTTAATACAAAAAGTATTAAGCATTCGTTTTCTATGTAGCATTTTCCATTCTACATTATACGTTTCTGTTGCCAAATGTGTTTAACCTTATCATCAACTCATCAAATTTTACAATAGGTAATAATCCAAACTTTAATATATAAAAAAATAAATAAATTCAAACTGTATCCTCTCCTGTCACTCAAAACTATAACAATCCGAAATCGAAAGCCTATAACGGCCATCGATAAGTGACCCCCCTGTCCCAATACATAGATAAACTGATCAAACTCGGCAGTCGCTATCGATTATCTATAATTTCAAAGCTTCAACTCGATGAAATTACTTTCGCAATGTTACAAGCTAGCAGAATGTTTTGCGTTTTCTAGATATTAACGAATAGACGCCGAAGCCTCACACGTACTCACCCTAAAGCAACAACAATTCCGCCTCTATGTATTACTTTACATAATTACCCAGATCTGAGAGTACGTGTGTGATGGCGCGAAAATGTAGAACGCTTTTAATCCACGGGAGTTTATCATAACAACATGAATGTAAACAATGAAATCCACGGGTTCATAAGAACGTGAGTGCAAGTTTAAATTGCAAAAAATGAACTGCAATGATGTTTCACTATACAGGGTTATTCAGAATTCCGTGACACGTTACAAAAATTCACCACTCCGTAAATACTTAACGGGTCGTTTATTGTATTACATTGGATGGAAGCTACACTCTCCAAGTTGTTGTTTGTTTGAATACTTCGTAGATGTTCGAAACGTCCACAATTGCTGTCACGGCAGACCTCTACGTGATTTTCCATTTTGTCCCATACACGTGTAAGCATGTCACAGTTTATCAGTGCTACGACTTTGGAGAAAGTCACGGTAGGGAATGGGAGTGTGAAAATATTACACAAACATTATCCTTGATAAATTCCTACAAGCAAAAAATTCGCATTTGGTGTTGAAATTCGATTTCGGTGGTGATGATTTACCTTGGTGGCCACCACATTAACAAATCATCAACGTCACGTTTGATGAAAAAAATTCAATTACATAGTACATATTTTGTCCTCTGCAATGACTTCTCTGAAGTGTATAATGAAATTCGTAAAATCAATCGAAAAATGAATCAAATGTGTTAAGTTAATTTAGTACATTTGCGAGTAACTGCCTCCTAACGGAAACCACTTTAACTACGCGATGCGGTTTTCTCAACACAAAACGTGATGTAGCTTTTGTTTAGTGTAGTAAACTAATAGTGTAATACATTAAAAAATGTGTTAAGTAGTTACGAAGTGGTAAAATTTTTTAACGTGTCACAGAATCATGAATAATCCTGTATATACAGTATATATGCTGAAAGATGGATTACCATACCAACACAAACATAAACGGTAACTAATGAGATGAAATTAAAAATTGCACACAAAGAAGAATAAACGTAACGTTCGATGTTTACTTCTAGAGTCCCCGTGATTACCATACCAACCACGAGATTTACTTCTAGTTTTTTAATACTACGTTATTCAAAACATGGTTTTTCTCATTTTATTTATAAGAAAAACAAACTCCAAAACGTTGACTCCCATTAAATTGCGATTATCGGTTTAATCCGTAAAAGGTTAACTTTAAATTTTTCATTGATTTCTCTCGGGAGAAAACAGTTCTTAAACTTTAAAAAAAAAAAAAAAAAAAGTGACGTAAAAATACTAAAAAACAAAACAAACAAAAAATCGGAAAAACAAGGAGTAGAAGAAGAAGAAAAAATCTGTAAGCTACTTTCGAATAAAACAATCCACCCATTTTCTTCCAAGTAGAAACACGTAGGAGCAGTAGGTAAGCAAAAACAGTAAAAAAAAAGAAAAGGAGAAAGTATATAAAAATGGCAGAAAAAAAATAAAGGTTGAAAGTAAAAGAAGAAGAAAACTTTTCTAAAAGCAAAGAGTTTTGAAGGTAACCAAAGAAAAAGTAAGGGAGGGGGAAAAAACGGGGTCGACTACGTACGAAAGGTGGCGTGCCATCGACCTGATGTGGAGTGAGCAATAATAGATGAGATGGCTGCGCATGCGCAGTTTCCTGCATGTCGTCTCTTTTAGTAGCTGAATGTTTCATGGCGAAGGTAGTTTTCCGCCTGCCTTAGTCAACAATAAAACTCGGAGAAGGAAGAAGAAGAAAACTTGTACTGATCACTCCACCAGTCCACAAAGTGAAAGAGGAGGGGGATTAAAAGCCTTGGGTTTAGTGACACGACTATGCAACAACTTCCAAACACAACAACGTCGTCGTCGTCGTCGAGAATCCCGGAATCGGGAAGAAAATCGATATGGCCGGAAAATAATGTGAAGCAAAAGTCCAAGCTTACAAGGCTCGAAAAGTCTTTTAGAGATTTTCTGTCTGGATTATTATTATTGTTATGTTCCAAACGTCTATTCAGTTTCTTAACTATTGTAAAGTTAGATGTAATGTTTTGGACAGGAACTCCTCGATTTTCACGTATATGCAATAAAATCCTTTTGGATTACACGTAAGTAAAAAAGTAAATTGTTATTATGCGAAAAGATAAATATAACTTTTCAAATGTTCATTACCAAGGTTTGTTTGGTGTAGTAATACCTTATATAGCATTAACTATGTAACCTACTCTCGACGCTTTGTTAATATATAAATTTGCCTCTGTTGAACAAAATTGTAAATTTATCGTCGTCTGCTTAGTCACATTTTAACATCTATTATCTATCCTACTAATAAAGAGAGCACGACCTTCCCACTAGTACTGCTACTACTCCTCCTCCTCACCAGATATAGCCATTGAACAAGAAACATCACGTGGTTCTTTCTTTTGCACCTGAACACTAAGAAAAAATTCTAAAACCTTCTAGAACTTTCAAGAATCTTTTAGAAACTTCCATTGTGTGACAGTGTCACTTCACCATGTGTGGAAATGCCAAAACTCATACCGAAATCAATACTCTAACTGTAACGAATATTTCGAAGCAATATGAGTTAAACGAATAAATAACTTTCCCGTCACTTTTGACGGGCTATTTACTACTGTAGTTATAAATAAGCGACTCTAATGTGTGTGCGTACGTGAGTCTGTGAGTTCCCTCTTTTCTGCACGCAGGCGTAACCTTTTCGTGAATGGCTCAGCATCGTCACGTGACACTACCTGACACGTGCTGTTCATTATTGTGGTATAAGGAGAAAGGAGAATGTGTTGTTTCGTCACATTTGTGACTAGATGGACCTCCAGTTGTCTTCTCATTCATCTTGAACATAGTGTCATAGTGATCATTATAACTTGCTGCTTATAACGTTTCGGCAATCATGTTCAGTAACAACTAAAGTCTCTAAATTATGTTCAATAGTAATGCTCCCATGAGTTGACTGTTATCACCGGCATAAGTAAAATCCATATACACTCAAACCACGATACAAACATTATGTGTTCATAGTGTGAGATTTTATCAACAACAACAAATGTGACACGACATTAGTCTTGGTAATTCGTTTCCAAAAAAATATTTTCTCACAAAATACACGTGTAAACAAAGATGACCTACAAAAAAGCCTATGGAACGTGTGGTATTTTCAAAGCAAAATTCTTGTACAACCACCGAGAAAGAAAAATCACAAGACAACAGTATGAATGTGAAAAATCAAAACATGACTTTAAAAAAAAAATAGCCCATTTGAAACAAAAAGAAAAATGAAACAGAATAAAAACAACAACAAAATCACTACACCGCGATTGTCGTAAAAAAAAAAAGAGTAGCTCGTTGTCTACACAGTATATAGACATTGAAAGAAGCGGATAAAAGAAAGACAATAAAAGGAAAACGCGTCAAAATGGCTCTTTAGAAATTGTGGCGCTTTTCCTCGCTCGTTCCAAACTGTCACGATTATTATCCTCTGTTAAGGAATTTGGACCCTGCGAAAAGGTCGTGGAATTTCTTTTCGAACGGAATCGGTTAAGACGACGTGTTGAGGAAACGGATAGAAATGTGGATAAGAGAGAGAAGGGGAGGAGAAAAAAAGGAAATACTGGGGGGAAAAGGGAAGATTGTTTTCTTTGGCACCGTCGAGTATTTACATTCCAAACAATCAGCCCACTTTGCAGCGGAAAAGCAAAGAAGCGACGAGCTTTCATAGAGCTATAGAATAAATCTTTTGATCAATATCACCGCTTTAGAGCAAATACGAATTGAGATCAACGTAAAAAAAAAATGAACATCTACGGTGTGCACTGAATTACAGTGAAAAACGTGTTCCACAGATCGTTCAATGAATTGTCAACTTCTAGAAGAGCTACTATCAAACGTCAAAAACCAATTGGATTAAACAATAGTGAACTGACTCACCTTTTACTTAGTTGATGAATGAAATGAAACTAATAAAGTCATGATGATGATTAGGCGAAGACTAAGAATTGAAGGGCCTGGTGTAAAAAGGTGTTCATTTTGTCAAAAAATAATCTAGAAGCATTTTTCGAATGTGTTAGGTGCAATTGCACCTTCCTGACTCATTAAGTTTGAGAAAACAACAATGTGTGAAAAAAATACAGTAGTGCAAGAAGTGTCAAGTAGTCCATAGACAGCAAGGCAAGTTCAGATCTTTGAACGGGTTTTCTTCGAAATTTTAAAACTATTGCTTAACACCCTTTTACATCAGGCCCTTCAATTATATCGCTGGACCAATTAAAAAAAGTTACACGGCACTGTGAACCAATTCGAATAGCATGTAACCCTATGGACAAAACCACAAGTAAAATCATCGTTTTCTCAAATTAAAGTTTTTTTTTTTTACTAAATTCGGTATGGCTTTACACGATCCAATTAAACAAAGCTAAAGTTAGTTTTGAGATATATTCCACACTTGGTCATGGAATACAGTGATTTGCTCGAGCAATATTGTTATTAGAAACGTCTCATTGAAAATTTGATGGGTATTGGTTGTATTAAATTACTTAACAGTTTTAGGTAAGTCAATCAACAAAATATATTTTCAGAAACCGGAAACAACTTTTGGAATTTGTTATATACTTGGTCATCATCATGACCAAATATCACAAAATATTTGTTCGTAAAACGAGACTATCAGAAACCTCTTAAGAAATTCCATTAATTACTTTTAAGCCATCATTTTTGGCGATCAGTCTATACTAAACAGCTTCTATTAGATTTATAAAATCCACACAGATTGTTTACACAAATCAGCAGTTCATTGATCTATATCCCATACTTAGATATAAAATAAGAAAACAGAAACGTCTAAGTCCTTAAGCCATTTTTTTCATCAGTACGCGGGAACTTTACTTGACTGACCAAAACGCGTCAAAAGTCATCGGTTCATGCGATACTAGTTTGTTCTTATCACGAACTTGATCGTGTTACGGGATAAAAGAAGGATGGAATGGAAAATATTCTTCTTACCTGCTGACATCACAGCAACAGCTTCGGTACTTTTCAGACATCGTTGCACGTCAGAAAACCTTAAAATGTTGCCATTAGCCACGACCGGAATGGACACTTGACGTTTGATGGCTCGGATCATGTTCCAATCGGCTAAACCCGTGTCTTTGCCTCTCTGCTCTCGAGTTCTACCGTGGACTGTGATAAAACTGCAACCAGCCTTTTCCAACATTCTGAAAAAGTAGACCAAAAAAAAAAATTATTAACCATCAACCAGAAAGTCAACAAACATAGAAAAGTCGCTAATAATGAAATTATTGTCTAATCACAATGTCCAAAGTAACTTAACTGTGCGTAAAAAAAAAGGACACAATTAAAGAAAATCGACTGTATGTATTAAAGAACACGCTAAAACATTCCAGTACTGAACAAAATCTCAAGTGTAAATGTAGAGATAGAATTTGAAAGTGGCCACAGGTATAGAATTGAAACATTAATTTTAAAATTCCCATATACAAGAGTTCAATACATTTTCAAGAACAAGAATCATAACAAATGTGATAGAATCAACCTGATACTATTAAATCAAATAGACCAAAAACATTAATGACGCCAAGTGCAAGATACTCTGGGCGAAGAATCGTCTTAGCTTGTCGGTCAGACACCTTGAGACACGTTCTTACAGGAAAACACTAAACTTCATCATCAAAAATCCTAAACACCTAAATGCACGTGAAACCAACCACCTTGACTCGTCGGCAACTTAAACTTCGGAAAGGACCCCCTACTAGTGGACATTGTCCAACTTCTGGTCAATGTACAGAAAGTGCTCTTCTATATTTATATAATATGGTGAGGGTTAAAAGTGTGTTGGCCGATGCTTTCGTTGTGTTGGTCACTACTACCCACGGTCCAAAGTTGAACGGGTGTTGCAAAGGCGATCGAGAGGTCACCACCTTTACCTTGGCCCTTGGACGAAAGCGAACGACTAATGCGTCTCGTGCCACTCGATCTCCTCCAACTTGCTCGTGCTAATAGGATTTGCCCACATTTGCCCCCTTCTCTCCCACCCCCATCTCCTTGCACTTTAATGAATTTATTGTAATTAAATTGCAACTCTATCTAAGTCGGTTCGAGGAAATAAATTAGGATCTTGTAGACTATGGTCGCGTCTGCTAATCGACGCTATAAACGCTACACGCGCACACGGTGTAAATAGTGTTGTTTTTAATCCGACCCATCATAAGAAATTTTGGTATACGACCTTTTTTAGGGGGAAATTTGGCTAATTTATTTTGTATACATATACTTTAACGATGTCCGATCATTTAAGAAGGGGAGTGAATATCGGATTTAAATATCACAAAATATCATACTTTATAGTGTGTTTTTTCAATCATCCATTTGGTATTATGACCCCCCCCCCTCTCATAAAATTTAAAAAACCACCAGTACAACCTCTTAACCGATACTGGGCTTTCGTTTTCAAGCCAAATTCTGAAAGTACAGTATTTGAAACAAACACGTCGAAAGATATTTTTCAGATAAACAAGTCACGCCAAGTTGAATAAAAGATTTTAAAAAACGTAACAATCGCATAAATCGAAGACCAAGTGTGAAAATATACATAGAACTGAATAAGAAATCACTCTTCCGTGTTAACCTACACTTCCTCTTCAACCTTCATTTGATTTTTGCCCGAGCCCCTTTCTTTCTCACTCTTTCGGATATCTTTTTTTTTTTGCTTCTTATCTTTCTTTTCATTCGTTCGTCCCCTATTTTTTTTCGTCTTTTGTTCCCCCTTCGTCGTCTTTTGACATCTTTTACATGAAATTAAATTCGAGGGAATTAACCGGCATGCTGCGAACTGCTCGGCAGCTGTTGGATTGCTGATCGATCCACAAGAGCAGAGGCGTCGTCGTTTATCCATTTTCTGAAAAATTTAATGAAACATCTCCCGGGGCATATGGGAAGAGGGTCCACCAATAACACCCGGAAAAAGAAATGTGAAGAGAAAAAAATAAAAAAAAATACTCAAAAAAAAAAAAAACGGGAAATGTGAAAAAGATTTGAGGCGAGAAGCAAAATTGAAAGAAAATTGCAGAAACATTAACAATTGTATGTACATCTGATTTTTTAAAAACGATTATAAATGACAAGCGCTGTTTTAGTCCAGCTCGGTAAAATTTCACGAAATTACAAAGCTTTATAGAATGTGAATTATCAATTTAAATGTCTTTCGTTCTCTATACAAAAGTGGTTGTGTGCCACTGGACACGATAAGTTGTATTTATTTCATACAAAGAAATATTTTTATCACTAGATGGCGTTGAAATGACTCGCCACCTAGTGACAAAAACTACTAACCTCTACTAATAAACGCAACGTTACGAATATAGCGTTTATAATGCTTTTCAATAAAACAAAATATATATATATCTCGACTTGTGAGATGCTCACGTTAAAACAAAGCATAAATCAAAATCGCATATATCGAAATAAACAGCTAAAAATGGCCGGTGCAAGACTTCCGATGATTTGTAAAACATTGCGCAGAATCTCATAACTAATTTTTTTCTTGCCGATAATAAACATCTGGTAGTCTTTCTATCACCGCATACTAATAAAATCGCATATAAGAAACTTGCATTTACCGAAAACTGTATATATGCATATTTATTTATGCACGCATGAATATAAGTGTTACACAGTACATATAAAGTATATTCGAATAAAGATTAGAACATGTTCAATTCTTCTTTGACCCACAGATAGCCTACAAATGTAAAAAAAACAAAAACAAACAGAAATGCAAACGAAAAAGAAAAATGTCCATGGTCATCGTCGAAGACATGGACTGAATCCTCTCTTGTTTGTTTGTTTTTTATCTCTGGGACCGAAATTAACCGAGTGTTAATTAGGCGAGGCTAATAAATTCAACGTTCTCCTGCGGGTGTGGTTCGGGTGCAAAACCTCATCGGGTTTCTTCGACAAGAAAAAGAAGTCGTAATTGCAAAGCTCGTTGGCAAAAACAACCCAAACACTAAGTCCTAAATACTCGTCACACCAATTAGTTCCAAAACCCCAAATGTTGCACCCATTTACACTCTTGACAAAATGCAACATGTTAATCCTTTTAAATATATGTGAAAAAAAATAACAAAAATACAGAAATATCTTGTTTTTTTTTTTATCTTCCTTATACGTAGGCAATGGTCGCTTATGAACGATAAAATTAATGTAAACATGATTTCTTTTAACGTACAATTGAAGGCTTCCTCGGAATAACGTTGTATGTTGCAAAAATTCAGTATTAAGATATTACGGAAAACTGTGCCTCTCACTCACTCACAAGTAAAGCTAATATAAAGCGTATATAAAACAATGATACAAAATACTTAAAAAAACAAATCTTACTTTGCATATTCGACAGTTTGAGCTGAATCGGGAAAAATTCTTATTTTGCACGTGACAGGTATTCGTAACTTGGCTACAGCGTGGCGGACTATCTTTTCAATCAATGTCCAATCATCTTGCAAATAAGCGCCGTAATGACCTACAAAAAAAAAATTAATGAAACGGAATCTTAAAACATCACATAAAAAAATACACGCACAACTTAATATAGGTGGTCTAATTCAAAACCATACATTTTACACGCCAGATTGAAATAATGTTATAAATATAAAGCACACAAGAGTGCTGTGGTAATGTTTTATCGATACAACCCCACCATGTTTTTGACCCGCTGCTTGTTTCCCATTCACCAAAGAAAAAATGAACTACACTCATTTTTCTTTATAAAATTACATTTGCACACGTGCAAGAGTCGTTCAAAGGTCCTATATTTCGATCATTCATTGTGGGGGAGAAGAAAAAATGAAGCTGAATTCGGAAATAAAAACTAAATAACTTGCCATTTATTTCCCCTTTCCCACGTTGATGTAAAAAAACCTTAACATATAAACTGCCACCATTTCAACTTTCCACCCATCAATACCTTACAGTACCAAAAAATAATATATACAAAATGAATGCAAAAAAATTGGCACGAAGTTGTTTTCAATGTAATCATAACAGCTGTGAAGAAAATAAAGGTAAAAGTGAGAATTAAACTAAAATAAAAGTTACAAGTACTGTATATTGAAAAAAAAATGTTAAACTACTAGTGAATCAAGTTGATATTATAAATAAAATTACAATTGAACAACAAAAAATTGCAATAAATATGCTAAATTTAAATGTCGATAGGTGGAGCCACGTTACAGTTTAGTGTTGGTTCTTTTCGTAGAATGAATGAATGAAACGAATATAAAACGCATATTTATAATATTTTGCTTTTACGTAATACGGTGGATGATTTTATTTAAAAAAAAAAGTTTTACTACTACGAAAATCAGTATCACTTTTATTATACATTTATTATTCCTGTTTCCCAAAATACGGTTTACAATAAGCTGTTTTTTGTCCCACATTATAGATTAAATTTTACTTAAGCGTAGCTTTTTTGTTCGTTAAGTTTTCAACTTAAGGGAATTGGCGACTAGTTTACAATTCTATTGTTGGCTAATAGATGGCGCTGATTTTGCCCATGCTTTACCTATGAGGGGGTTAATCCATGTTTGCAGACAAATTTGCAATCCAAATTGTCTGAATTTTTTTTGTAAAATTACTGAAACATTTCCTTAGGTCATGACATTTATTAAAATTTCATAGTTATACTGGTTGATTTATTAAAAATTGTCAAAGTCGGTAAAAATTAATTCCTCAACATATACAATTGTCGCTCGATTTCTACA
>JAQIWH010002962.1:0-21941 GCA_034695005.1 Cryptops parisi | reverse complement strand
TGTTGCCTAGTCGTTCGTGGACTCCTGCCAGCACGTCAATGAGTGTAAGGCAAACTCAATGAATGAATCATATGTAGAGAATTTTTAGAAGAATTACAGATGGTTGACCAAAATGCTGCATATTAAAGATAGTCAAACCTCCCTTGGTGGCCACCTCCAAACTGTGGCCACCTCTCTTATGTAGCCATTGCAAAAATTCCCCTCCAAAAATTAATGTCATTTGGTGACATTTAACCTCTTATCTGTGGTCACTTCTCTAGTGTGGCCGTTTCCCTTAAGTGGCCAGGCAAATTCGGAACCAAATAAGTGTTTCACCTCTATCATGTGACCAAAAACTTGTTTATTGGTAAACTAGAGATCTAACTGATAAGATTAAATGACTCATTTGACAATGATTTGACAAAATGATAATAATATCATTGATCAGAGAATGATTCATAGGTAAAAATGTGCCCTATAAAGGAATTTCTGGAATTTAGCTTCCTGGTATTGCATAGCACAGCGGTTCCCAACTTTTTTTTTTTCACTTGAGTTTCCCCTGGCAGCCCATTTTCATAAACTGTACCCTTAATATTAACAATGTACAGGAACATAATTAAAATATGAACAATTAGTGCATACATTTTTACATTTAAAAATCCGAAGTTACAGTGAATTGTAACACGTAATTTATCAATAATAATCAAGGATTTCCATGTGAACATCTAGTAACAGGGTATTTGCACTCCTATGGGGAAGGCCTCCATATTGATTTCTCGGTATTCTTAAAACCAAGAACTCTAACCAGGCTTCAAAAATACAAGTATCTATATTCTATAATCTTACTTATAGGAAAAAGAATTGAAATAGGACAAAAATTGACGACTCTGTGAGGGAAACCCTATTTATAAATCGGGTTGATAATAGCTTGCTTCCAACTGTCTGAGCAATGTACAGTGCACATTATGGAGTTTGCAATGCGAACCAAAAAAGAAATAGCATTAATCGGAAGGTTTTTTAGGACTTCATCTGTAACTAAGTCAAAATAAATTGTAAGAAATTGTTTGTTTTCATTATGGATCGCGTCAAAGAGTTGGTTGAAGGTTACCATGAGAAGTCCAGAAAACTCAACAGAGGCCTTTGGTTGGCTCTGGCTACACTAATATCATTTTTACTGTGTTGTTGCAACGGATTAGAGCAAAAGTCTAAGCATTCCTTAAATTTATCTGCCCTTAAAATGTGGGTGTGTTTTGTGGTTTCCCGTTTAATCAAGGTCCAGAGCTTCTTGCTGCAATCACCCTGTACGCCTGTCATGCTCTTACGTTTCACGTTTCGAACAGCGTTTTTAAAAGTGTCACTGGATTTCCTTTTTATAATATTACTAGTAATAGCCCGTGGAAAACCAATAATTAGGAACAAAGGTAGGTACTTGGTAGGTACTTGGGGTTTAACGAGCGACTGACTTTTACATGTCATTTGGCCCACAGACTTTATTTAAATCAGAAATACAGAAATGACGATGAGATGAGGATGATAAACATGGAACAGGGTTTTATGAAGCAAGAGGAGGAGGAGGTATATTTCAATGTTGTGTATTTTCTAACTAACTTAACCTAACCTGGTATCTACACCCATAATACTAGGTTAGGTAAAAACAACAACATTAAAATATACCAATTATGTTAACGATCTTTTTTCTAAAGTCTGCCTACCAAACCTAAAAGCAAAGTTTACCAAAATTCGCATAAATCGAATATCGAATTACTCAAAGATCGCATAAATCAAAATTTGCATAAAAAGAAACTACATAGTGCTATAAAGCGTATTCCTAATGAATTCGTTTGTCCCAACTTATGTTATACATTTCGCTTATACGTAGCTATTTTACGGATGAATTTTTAAACTCAACAAAACTCTATACAAATGTATTTAAATGTATATTGATGGAAACTATATTTTTGTGCTGTATTACGTGCATCTCGGCTAGAGATACTACATGTAAGCGTCCTTCCTGGCGAATGTTACCATTATTTTTGCTCACATAGTTGTCAAACTTTCGTTGTAGCAGTAACTACAATATTTTATTTTGCTAATCAACCCTCAATTAGTTTGATTTATTGTCTCTACTATGCGAAGAACAATGTTGTGAATACGTTCGAACAATTTTGTGAGAACGTATGTAATCCATACATACGTTCATTAGTGCAGTCATAAAGCGTCATAGCGTCATGTTAAATTGCATTCATTTTGACATAACATAAGACCATCTCAAAAAAGCATACAATTGCAAGTTGCGCCAACTTACATATCAGAAAAAAAGCACAATGTTTAGATTACTATACAGGTATAAACCAATAAAAACTTATTATTTCCTACCGCCTTCCATAATCAGAAAGTTTTACATGCAAGGTATACCATAATTTGGGACAGAGGTAGTGTTAACTATTCAAACTATGGTGCGACTTTTACGTCACCTTGTATATCTTCAACTACACGACCGAGTTGCAAAACTCGAAACACAAAATATGTATCAACTTTCGGAAAAGTTTGTTCTTTCAAACTTTCTATCTCATTAAAAGTTAAATATCCACCAATTCATTGTGTTCGATTTTCAATATTCCCATTCACTCTATACATTTTTCTCCCAAAATAACTACATCTACCTGTCTATTTATACTCGCTCAATCTGAAGCTAAATTTCAAATTTCGACACCTTTCTAAAAGCTTTTTCCAACACGCCCGTGCTTCAATTTCGGTTCAATGAGTCATCGTATTTTTCGGATAAAAAAAAAACACCCTCAACCACCGGAAGATGTTGGTATTTTTCCGGAAACATGGTATAATACGGAGTTGTTACACGAAAAAAATAAAATAACTAAAGATAAAAAACACTAAAGAAAGACAAAATTGGGGCAATTGAAAATTTTCTCGCTTGTTCAATTCCATTGAATACAAGGTCTGAGAGGATTCATCTCCAACGAAACAGAAAACACACACACACACAAGCTTTCTTCAATTTTAATTTTTTTTTGCGGAATGGTGCATCTCATCTGTTCCTTGGCTTGGATGATTGGCAGTAATAGAAGTGAAAGAATGGAACGAAGAAAGAAAAGAATGAAACGAGAAAAGATGAGAGAGAGAGCGAGAGGAAAAAAAACGCTTCGTTATTCGCCTTCACTTTAAAATTGCCAATCTGAAAAGCGATCTCTGCAGCGAAATTGTGAATTTAATCGCCATCGATTGCACCACACACACACACACACACACACACGCACGCAGTGTCTCTGACTCTTTCTTTCGTTCAAAAGATTCATCGAATCGACGACTATACGATTCCAGTCTTAAGAGTAAAAAATTTCACCTCGAGCTATCACGGCACACACAAGAAGATATAAAATAGAAGTGATAGGCCCAAGTTGAGAGAAAATTGGATCCGTGTGAAAAACTTGGAAAAACTACGAAAAAAAAAAAAATTTCTTGAGCAAAATTCTTCTTCCAGAAAGTTGAGAAGCGAACCTAAACGGAGTAGCAATTTCAAACAAACTTTTTTTTTTTAATCTGCTAAGATGTATTTAATATCTTCAGACATTTTCAAACACTGTACGATATGTACTAAGAAAAAAAAAAGAGAGGCTTGTACTAGATACATAAAAAAAATGTTTAGCGTTGTTAAACATGTTAAAAAATAAGAAACACAAACTTCACCTAGAGCGAAATCGTTATTTGCTTGAATAAAGGGACACATTCTTTTTACACGCTTTATATTAGCTTCACTTGTGAATGAGTGAGATGGGAATGAAACGTATACTGCCATCTATAAACGTTTGTAATATTATGCTGTATAGTTCAATAGACCAAAAATAAGAATTTCATGAATCGAAAACTGCATAAGTTCAATGTAAAAAAAAAATCTCATTAATCGAATCGAAAAATAATTTGCAGAACTCGAAAATGGAATTTTTCAAAACTCTCATAAATCGAATAACTCAAAGTTCGCATAAATTTAAATCCGTATAAAACAAAACTATGTATAAAGCGTATTCTTAAAAATCATTTTTAATGTACTTGTTGTATTTTACCGTTAAGTTAAAAACAAAACCGAATATTTTTCCAAACATTTCTATATTTTAAAAATATATTCTATATTTTAAAAATTTAGAAATACACGCACGACGAAAATGTTTTGAATTTTGTTTCTTTTTGTCATTTGGCGGATTTTGCCATTTTTCCTAGAACCGTCTCTACGCGCATGAAACGAAATTTTCGTCGTGTGTATATTTCTAAATTTTTAAAATATAGAATATATTTTTAAAATATAGAAACGTTTGAAAATATATTCGGTTTTATTTTTAACTTAACGGTAAAATATAACAAGTACTGTACATTAAAAATGCTTTTTAACAATACGCTTTATACGGTTCTAGGAAAAATGCGCACACGAAAATAGCGCACGAGAAAAAAGCGCACAACAAATGCGCACAGAAAAAATGACAAAAGGAAAAACGCATTTTTTTCTGCTCATCTAACCTAACCTAACCTTACCTATCCTAACCTAACGTAACGTAACCACTTACGTTACGTTAACGGTTATGGTGACTTAGTTTTATTACCTTTATGATTTGTTCTCTTTTGTTAAGCCAAGTACTCTCTTTTTTCATGTATTTATTTTTGTTTTGTCCAATTACTCCATTAGGAGTGAAGTTACTTGTAAATAAATAAAATAAATAAATTTTCATAAAACAAATTTTAATATGATCTTATTATTTTTATTTTGTTACTTTTTTGTTTGTTTGTTTTTTTTCTTTTCTGTATTGTGATCCTAGGGATTGTGCAATAAAACATAAAACACATGAACAAAATCAGTCAATAAACTAAAATTAAGCGCTATAACTATAAAGATTGACCGTGGGAGAGATTACGTATCCGCTGTTTAAGAATTCAATATCGGTTACATAACATAACATTGACCTTATCACCAACGATTTCTACAACACATTTTTACAATGAACTCCACGAACTCATGAATTGCAAAAATCAATGCAGCCTAACTTATTTGTTCTTATCCGAAATTGGAATTTAAGCAACCTGTTCGATACTTAAGATTGTTCGTTAGCTTTTCTTTGAATTTAATGGCGTGCACCGAAACGTACGTGTACACCGTTCATGTTGCGCACAAGGCATCCTACCTCGAAGGTACTGTATCGATTACCTATACGTTTGGAATAGTTGATTTAATGGCATTCGATAATCCGACCGCGTCGTGGACGTTTCTTCGAGACTCATAAAATTAGCATATCGAACCCATGGTGGTTTGGCATAAGCTCTTCGCGAATCGACAACATCCCCTACTTTTTTTCCTAGAAACTGCGCATTCGTTGTGTCAAGGCCTAAAGAACAACTGAGTACGCAGTTTGAGGAATACTGAACAAAAACTATAAAGTCAATCCGTTTAACATCCAGCACTCAAAATTAAAAAAAAAAGGTACGTAAAAACAAATGATGTACAAATAATGTCAACGTGTTAACATTGCTACACTTACTACGCATCTGGTAGGCATCACGCCTAGCTGATAAGCTTTGCAAAAAAGCCGACTTAATATTCACAAAAAAGATTCTGTGTTCAAGTGTTGTACGAAGACAATCAACTGGTCTTTGGCATAGTAAAACTCGAGTTTACCTACCTGCATGTTGATCATTAAGCATGTTTCAACCTCCTCCTAGTCGTGACGATAATAGTAATAAGATGGGCCTCTTCATTTTCTTTTCCCACGTCGTAGAAATACACCCTTACCCTCATCATGTTCTTCGAGAAGACTAAAGTAAGATTAACCTCTCGATTCATCCGGCCTTCGATTCCTTCAGTAATATTTAATGCCTTCGTAATAAGATTGGTGGGCGTACGCCCTCCAACGTCATCGCACCTAGCGTATCAACTCAATTTTTTGTTTCAAGAAGAAAAGAAAAGGGTTACTCCCCACCCCCTTTTCGAATATTACATTTCTCCAAAAAAAAATATATGAAATGTCATACTTTTTCGGGCCTGACATGCATGTAGTTTAAAAACAACCCCAAACCAAGTGTCTTTATAAAAAAACCCAAATATGATAAAAGAAATGCCTCAAAGCAAAATAATATAACCATAACACCAAAAAAACAAAAAACAAAAGACAATAGCGACAGTCTTCGTAACTTTGAACGCAATAAAAACAACAAATAAAACTTATTGAATTGGGTGGAAAACAACTTGTTTGTCTTGGAGGAAATCCATATTAATAAACGTTCCGAAAGGTAAACAAAAGCCTCATTCGAATCGTCAGTAATAACAAAGACCGAATTCACAAGATCTTATTGGCTTCTTATCGTCAATTACTTCAGCGAACAGAGATGTCTTAAGAGGCTTTTCGCTCAAAGTCGATTCTAACAGCTCTTTATGACCTTATCGTATGTGACATTTCTAATGATTTTTAGTGAGACAAGTCAATTAATAACAAGAAAAAAAAAAAAGAAACAGAAAACCGAGTGATTATTTTTAGAATGTTCTCTACGTTGTTTTTAAACTAGTGCACACATGTCTCCGCCCATCATTAGGCGCCAGCACGTTAAAAATAAGACGGATACGACGACATTAAGAGTTTAATCAAGTTTGGTCGGAGAAGAAAAAAGCGCCACTTAAGCTCAACTTCTTTTCATTAATGCCTAACAGCTGTCGCGATGATCGATTAAAAGTAAGGAAATCGAGTTTATTAACGACGAAAGAACAAGCCATCGACATGTCTCTTTTTGTCCCCTTCGTTTCGAAACAACACGAAAGGTGAACAAAAAAAAATTGAGTTTGAAAATTCCAAAAAACCCATCACACAAAAGCAAATCGAGTCAGTGGAATAGGTTAAAAAAATAAAGAGAATAAAAGAAAACAGGACCAGAAATACGTCTGAACGAAGAAGAAAGAAGAACACAAAAAAGGGGAAGATTGAGAAAATGAAATTTCCCGGGAGACTCGAAAACCTGAGATGGCCGTTTAGGATGGCGAGAAACTTCTTCCAACTGACCAGCCAGACACCAGTTAACCCTTCCATCACTTGAACAAAAAAAAAATTGTCTCTATCAGCAGTTCTACTAGCATCAAGACCTTGGGAGTCTTTTGCATTCGTCTCGCGTTACTTCTTTCATGGCTCCAGGTGGCTTTAGATGGAAACGAACAAAGATGGAGAAAAAAAAAAAGTCACCCATGTTTCTTCTTATTCCATGGAATAAATCGGGACCTACAGCAAATAGACTCGGTCACCTTCACGAAAAGGATCACCATTTTTTTCCGTTTAATCACAGTTGACCGAGTGCATAGGGTAAAGAAAAATTCAAAAACCGCCTTCCATTACGTCCGCGCGATGATATAAAACGTGGAAAGGTCTGTCGACAGTCTATGTTTAGAAAGTTATCGCGTAAAAGAAGTATGTTAATGGTTATTCGAAGCAACGGTTATGGGTTTTATTTTTAAGAAAAATCGATGTTTCTAGAGCTTATAACGTATAAGACGGTTATGAATTATTCGAACACGGTTGTTATTTGCTGAAAGTAGGAAAGGGTCCAGTGCTTTCAATGGGCCATTTCAAACCACATTTACTACGTACAACATGTGTAACCAAAACATATAAATAAAAACCCATGAAGCACCATTCTTCACTGGTCTAGACGTACTCGAGTTGAAATATCGATTTAAGAACGAATAGTTACGATAAGCACGCTAAAAAAAATTTGGAAATAAAAACATTTACAACTGTAAACCTTATACGAGTTTTTCGTTTCTCTGCTTATACTTACTGTGTTTTAGATATAAAAAATTGATTTGTATGGACTAGTGCACTATAGGGTTGGTTCGACTTTAGACGAAGTAGGTAAAAAAAAAATAGTAAAACGACGGAACAAGACTTTAATGGCTCGAGCTCTTGTCATCGCGCGACTGAGTAAAGTAGGCAACATTAGAAGCCTAGATGTCGTAAGGGAAAAAGAAAAGATGAAGAAGCGAAAAGAAACGGGGCAAAAAGAGATCCTATGAAGAAAATGAAAAATAATGATGACTGTTGAAAGAGAAACAGCAAAAGATGTAACGCTGAATGCCCCCGAGGACGGAAGAAACAATAGGGGAAAAAATCCAGGAAAGAAACAGAGACTAACACGAGAGATGGAAAAGAGCAGAAAAAAAGTGAAGCGGAATGAATGAATGAATGAATTTGGCTGTTACTTCCCGAACAAACAAAAAAACCCGATGCCCTCGACAAAGAAGCAAAAAAAAATGACGTTAGGACAAAAATATAATAAAATAAAAAGAGAAAATGAAAACAGCCGAGATATATAAAACGAAGACCCTCTCACGATCAATTTCGTCACTATACACAAAATGCAAGGTCGAGAGGACGAAAAGGAGGAGCTTATGGAGAGCTTCCGTTTCGAAACCAAAAAACATTTATCAAAAAGCAGCCGAGTCACCACCCAACCTACAGCGCCATACTTTACCAATGACTAGTCGCCATATTTTTCCAATTGGCTTAAAAGTGTATCTGAAATATTTATCTCGATGTGCATCTACCCGTAACTGAAAACAAAATTGTGATTCTGAAAAAGACACTCGTCCGTGCATGGTGAGGAAGAATGAAAGATCGCATTATATTTCTGGATCTTTCTCGGTCAATTGGAGGAATTCTTCAGTAAATCTTGAACGAGTGACTTACAAAACGAAAGGCGACACTTCCTTTTGGGGGGAAATGAGCTCTTATCGGGTTCCGTCCAAAGTCGCCTTATCGCTCTTCCCAGTCTGAGTTTAAGCTTATCGTCGACAAGAAGAACGAGGAGAAGGAAAAGAAAAAAGACGGCTGAAAGGTGGACGAAGTGTTTGCTTAAACGTCTGTTGAAAAACCGTTCGAGAAAGATGGCGGGTCACAGAAAAGTCGTTACAAAGAAGATCGTGTCATACGACGACGACTTACTACAACGACCCTCGATCGTAACGAGCAAGTCATTATCTAGAAAATATCCTCGAGTCAACTGCTTTAAATTACATTTCAAATTACATTTCCTTTGAAGCAACTGAAAAAAAACCTCACCGTTCTAATAAAACAAACTCGCTTAAGGCTATTAGTCGATGGTGCTCAGCACTTTGGTTTTTAAATCAGAACATTTCCAAAACACGGAAAAAGAAATTAGATTATGAAACTTAACAGACTGCTACGTATTTTGAGAAATCGTTCCCGTCTTTAAGCGAGATAAAATTTTGCATTAAGCTAATTCAACACATCAACACGTACAGGATAATGTGATGCCAATTTGTAATCCATAGGGACGTTACTACAGCGATGCTGCGTTTAGTCGTTTCTTCCGACTAACTGATAGAGTACTTGTATGTACTCCATACACAAAGACAGCTTTCACACTCTCGAGCTTTCATTGTACGGAAACCTTTTCATTTAGCCGTCAAATTTATAATTCCTAACAGATTCGTAAATTCAAAAAATTGCCCTGGTGAGATGGTTTATCCGCCCGTTTGGTCAATGGTCATAAAGCGACCTACTCACGTTGCCAACTAGCTCTCTAGTCGTTCATTACAAGCTAAGCATCCTAGTCACCAAAGGTCAGTCGGCGCTGAACGCGTCAGGTTCAAATTTCATGGCTGACGTCAACGATGAACCAACGCGAGTGATAGCGAGTGGCGCGACCCCTTTCGTATCACTTTACGTCATGCCACCAATTTAAAATGCAGCAGCTACAATCTACTGTACTTATACTTGTATTACCCCCACAAAAAACACATGAAAAATGCGATATTTTTTTCTCTGAAACTCTTTCCATCAACAACAACAAGACCTTGTATTAATCCAACTGCCAACAGCCACCGATGTCAACCTCCGATAACTCCAAGTCGATTCTGTCGCTCATTTCGCCAAATGGAAACGCAGCCACTTTTATTGGCACCATTCTCTTTAAACTTTTTTTTCTTATTCCCCGAGCGCCTTGATTATTCTCGCTCCTTTCCACCCACCTGTCTCATCCCACACTACCACCTTCGGATTGGGAAAACATCAAAAACCTAACCTCAAACGATTCGATTTCCCATCTTAACATTTCCAAATCCCACCTCATAAAAATAGTTGATGGCAAATGGAAGCCATCGAAGGTTCCCTCCCGTTTAATGGCGCAAAACGGTCTTCTTCCAAAGAGACCTCAATTGGCACCAAAGCAAACAAAGTCGACACCGACTGAGAAAGTCTACCTACTCAGCATTCGACAAACGTGGTTTCTTTCCGAGTATTTTCTCTTTAACTTTTTGCTACGGCAACGACGAGAGTAACAATTACACTCGCACAAAAAAGTAACCAGAGTTCTTTTCGTTTTCGGTTATTACGGAAGCCTATAGTTTTACTTAGTTTTATTGGCGCTGATGGGGGAATGCTTTTGCACCTCGAAGTTATAAAAATATTACTCTACTGGAGACTATTGTCTATCTCGGCTGACCCCTTCAATTCGTTGCTATTCAGTTGCTAACCAACTCGCCAACGATAAAGTTTAGCGCCACGAATGAGTATTTTCTTTCTTTCTTTCTTTCTTTTTGAAAAATGGATCTCGAGAGATTTTCAGTTAAAGTGGACTCGGTGGCGTGTGACTGGCATGGCCATGTTCGCATCAGGATAAGAAAGATCATTTTCGGTTCCGGAAAACAACTTCCACCGAGAAAAGAAAATGAGAAAGTGTTATTCTTCATCGACGTTGAGTAAGCTCGTGTCTGCTATTCGAAAACCTCAAAATGGAACCCTTAGTAAATGAAAGATCCGGCGCAACGTTGTCCTTAAGTCGAAGCACGTTACACCCACCGTTTCGCTAGAAAGCTTATCCCAATGGCTACCGACTAAAAACCCTTCAGCGCATTAGGAATGAGGCAGCGAGCTTTCGAAGCGTACGAAACAAAAGACGCCAATCTTTAAAAGAAAGCGAAAGACCTTCTTTTTTTCACCATTGCAATTCGGTCTGTCTTCGTCGCGAAGACAGGATGAACCAAAAAAAGAGAGACAAAAGACCACGGAATCCTCCGAGAACTCGGGAGGTAATTAAAGTGATCGACGACTGTAAAGCCGGCGCATTCTCTCTGCAGTCACGTGATAAGCTCTTCCATAACACTTTCTGTCTGCCAAACCCTTCACATTTCCACCCAACAAAACAAAAAAGAGCTTAGTGGTGATTCGTTAAACGCTGCTACAGAAAGTATCTAGCACCGAATAGCCAAACCCGTGTAACGAACGACCCAATGGTCCCATCACTCAACATTTCCAATTAAAGAAGTTATTCGATCGTGCGTGTAACAAAAACAAAAAAAGAAAAAAAAAACAACTCAGACGATAATCGTAAATAGTCGTGATTCAGAACCGAAAAATCCCAACGGATCGGATGAAACAAGCTGCAACATACAACCAGTTGATGGTAGGTGGTGCGTCGAACAAACACAGGTAATCGTTATTCGTTGTGACGAGAGCGTCGGCCGATGGACCATCCATGACTCAAAACTAGGCGACTGTTAGGCTCCGAGCCGTTGCTGCGTTAGGTCTAATAAATTCGAACAAAAAAGAGTGACGAGAAATCAATCGCACGTTCACCTAGTCACGCGAGGTCGGCGGCCATAGTTGTATTCTTTGTGCCCACCGAGAGTGTACTACTCGCTGTTGCCAAGGGAATGTCACGGTTAAAACGGCGGACAAGTGCGTGGTAGTTGTATAAAAAAAAAACTGACACTCGTTTTTTTTTTCAGTCCACCTTGATAACCCTTGGCGAGTAGGTACACACCTTATTCGATCACCATGGTCGGTACACCAAATAGCATTACGGTCTCGTAGTAAATAGCCTCGAATGCATGCTCAGAACCTCGAACTCGACGTTCCTACGTATTGGGTCACGCGGCTAAAGCGAACCACGCACAAAACACGACTCGATTGAAAATGGACAACGGGAAACCACTGGCCGAACGAAGTGTTGCATTAGAGAGAATTAGGCAACTTGGGGCCCGACAACAAACCGGGTCGTGAGGAGGATGGGAGAAAAGCCATTTTTCTTTCTTCTCGTTCTTTCGAAAGCTGATGATCATTAGGCATTTGGATTGTGTCCCGTGTCGGTGATCGGAGTAAAGCTGCGGTTCCGGATTAACAGCACGACCGGCAACGAGATACCGGATAATAAGCTAAATAAATGGCGGAGCCATTTCAAAGGTGGCCACCGGGCGACAAGAGCGACACCTTCATTACACCCCCAAGTCCGCGTAATGAAGTCATTAACCGGGACGAAACACAATTAAAAGTGGAGACGCAGTTGGCCACGAGAAAACGGCGGTGGAGCGAACCAATTTCAAAGTAGCTTTAGCTTTGATTAAGACTTAACAAAACAAAGAAGCCGAGCGACTTTGTTAAGGCTTTGAAAAACGAACCGAGCTACTGTGCCATTAGCGAGCAACGTCGTCTTTATTTTCATCGTCGACAACATACTTCGCCCCCCACCCTCCCTCCACTCTAGACAGAGTCAAAGGTCACGTTCGACAGCTGCTTCCAAGACACTTTTTTTCCGGTTCTCTATTGGACCCCCTCGTGCCAAAAAAAGTAGTAGGAAGAAGCAGCAGCAGCAGCAGCTAGAGGATGACGCTTTCCGGAAAAAGGCCCCTTAATTGGATCTCCGAGCATCGACCATTTCCGCACTAAGATCAAGTTCGAGACCTGTCATGATGGGCGTTGTTCTCTCGATTTCTCTTTTTCTAAAATAGACGTCTTACCAAAGGGAAAAAATGAGACGCCAACAGCAACAAAGAAAACGTAACCGCTAAATCATCAATAAAAAGGTAAAGAAGAAGAAGAAAAAGAACATATCCTTTCTATTATTGTTATTTTATCCAGCACTTCATTGAGGTATAAAAATACCATTTAGTGGATTGGAAATACCATTTGCCACTTCATTGAAAAGTGATGACAATGGTGGGGGGGGGGGGGTAAACTTAACGATGCCTAGGACTAAAAAAAAATTATAGTTTTAATTCATCTAACTGCACAAGACCAAAAACGTTTTAGTGGCATTATTTGTTGAATGACATTACGAACAAGCCAATGTTAGTCGACAATCAAGTATAACATGAAATAAAAGAAGGAACTTGTTTCATCATTGTTTCACTTCAAAATCCTGGTGTTACGACATCAATGAGAACGAGCTATTAAATGAAAGTTGACATCGTTACTCATCACGAAATCAATTAGGTACCCAAGGAGTAGTTTATCGCCGATCAGTAAACGACTACCATCAACTGCAACATTCCAAGATAACGCAGCTGCACTTGATTTAGTGACAAGCGCCACCGTTTTCACCGATAATTGACAATAGAGTACAACATTACACTGCCATCGTTATTTTTACGGAGGCCGTAAAAAATAAAATTTCCAGTGTCGACGTTACGCAGCAGCCAAAATGAATAGACTCTCGTTAGTAATTTCCCATCTTGTGCCACTTCCAATCACCTTTATTTTTAAAAAACAATTTTATGATATACTTTAACTCAACATAAAAAAAAAAAACAGAAAAAAACGACTGCACAAAATAAAAAATTTCAAACTAAATAAAAAGCCACACGAACGTATAATGAAAATGGATATAAGTTTATGTGTATATGAAAATAGATAGCTGATCGATATCCTATTAACACTTTTCAATATTGGAATAATTTACCCATTAAAATTAGAAAACTATCTTTATTAAACAAAAAATTGGAAACTATAAAAAAATTGGATAAAAAATGTTTATGCATGCATATATTTAAAAATATCTCATTTCGTTACAATTTATTATTACATTTCTAAACATCTTTATTACAATTACTATTAAGTTAATTTTTAATTTAATTTAAAATTTAACACTCATATAAACGAAATACAACAAAATTATATAAATATAACGTGAGTGTACAATTTTATTTTTAAATTGCTTGAATTCCACTTTTTTAAAATGTTAAAAGAAAATCTGGAATTGGTAATGTGAGAGACATTTGGAATTTGAACTATGGTTGTGTTCGCTTTATTTACTACGTTCAGGTTACTTTGTGTGCCTTTATTTTTTTTGTGTTTGTTTAATGTCATAAACTTTTGCGTTGTAGTCCTTTTGGACTGACAAATTTTAAATGAATAAAATAAATAATTAAAAGTAGTGACACCTATAAGCAACTGGTTGCTGCTGTAGAATGAATTTACGAAACCAAATAAACGTATCTTTGTTTAACCCCCTCCCCTTCTTTATAATGTCCGATCTGTGTTATTCTGACCCCACCCATATTATATTAGCTCGACCTAACGTTTTTATAATCGAATCAACAACAGCATCATTTTGCGATTAAACCCGCACAACGAAAAAGTGCTTTCATTAGCGTCAACCCCTACAAGCAACAGCATAGAGAAATGACGACTTTTAACGACTCCCTCGACACCTCCGACATCCAAGGTCTCCGGTTGTATTGTCCCCTTTCATCTCCTTCCGAAACAATACATTCTAATGGAAGGCTCCCTTCTCGTCGAAGAACCTATAAACCGCCGAGTTTAATGCCGCTCACGTGACAGCCATTCGCCCCCGATTAATTACCAAGCCCGTCACATACACACACACACACACAGGGTGTATCGGCGACTGAACAGCAAACAAGATCTTCTATTTGTTTTTCATTTATTCATTTCAAGTTGGAATGAAAGAGGTAGGAAGCAAGAAGAAGCCTTCTTGCTAGTTAATTTCGTGTTGTGTTGGTGGCGCGTGGGCGGAAGCTGCAGTCGTGGCTTCCTGCTCACGATTAACGAGCCATAACGACGGGGAAGCCAAATTCCGGCTACTGTTGTTGGCGACGTTAAAGGCAAAGCGAAACAGAGAAAAAATAAAAATGCAGGTGGTCATCATCACCATTCTCTGCTCGTGCCAAACATCCTCTTGTGCTGCTCCTAGGTGGAAATTAATGATCAGAAACGATCAGCGTTCGATCAGTAGTCCCTGCTTCCATTTTTAAACGTCACCCCCGTCAGGTTGGCTCGTTCTTCTTCGTTACAAGAAACACGATCCGACAGAAAGAAAACAACGATGTATTTCTCTCGTGTTAGCCAATTTTTTTTTCGTCCATTAATAACAACACACCCTCTAGGGAACTTTCATAAACGATAGTCGTGTCAACTCGTTTTTGTCGCATTAAGAATAAGAGTCGAAAAAAAAAAAACCCGATCTTAATGGCTTCTTCTCAACGTGAAACGCTCGCGCGCAAGACACGCGTTTCTTGGAAACCAAAGTTCTTCTTTGAAGATTAAAACAAAATTAAGACACTTGGTTTTGCATTTCCTTCCCGTTCAACGCGGATCTCCATATCTCATCCCCATTAAGATGAAACGACGATTTATCTTAACTTCATCTACAAAATACCCACAACGAAAAAGTATTTAAGATGATTCTTCATGGATCACACTGTAGCTTAGAAAATGAGATGGTAAGTCGCTAAACATCCGTAAAACAAATTCACCCGACGCCAAAAGAACGCAAGCCGCTGCTGCGCGAGGAAAAATTTCCATCATTCTTCATCCGATAAAAACGCGGAGCCATTTATTCCCTTTCAAAATCAAGCAATTTAATTCTTTTATTCAGATAAGCTAAAACCAACTACGATGGTAGAAATACGTACTCGCCCACCGTGAAACTCATGACAACCTACACCCTCCCCCTTCATTTTCTGAATTACACCGTGGTTTTCTTTTCTTTTATTTTCACTTTCTTCTTCGATGACGACATAAAATATTAGAAATTCCTCGGTAGAAGATTGGCAATGTAGCTATGATAGTCTGCAGCTGACGTGTTTTTAATCTCGACTGAAAAATGTTGAAAAGCGAAATGAGAATGAGAGAAAAGGATTGAGACTGACACCTTGACAGACAAACTGTGTTGCTGGCGTTAGGTCTTTGGCATCCGGGTGATTATTGACGCGGTGCCGGTCGAAAAGCCATCAATGATTCACAGCCACCAGAAGGATCAAGTTTTAATGCATCAAAATGGCCGACACTCCCCCACGATCGAAGATTCCAAGGTTCGTAGTGTCTTCCTACTCCTCCTCCTTATTTTCTAATCTGCCTCCTAGTCTGACAAATTTCCGTCAAAATGCCGTCGAAATGTATAGTTTTCTGTTGAAAATGTGCGGAATACTAAAAATGGAAAACGTCTCGAATCGAGTCGTCGCCGAATCGATTTTTTCTTCGTTCCAGCCCATGACGTCATGTTCTCCAACCATTCACTGTTTTTAGCCACAACCAACCAGAGGAAAAGTCGTCTCGTTCGGAAGGGAAAAGATTGTAATATTTTGCCAACCGATATGACCCCTATCCACAAATCCAAATACTCTCACTCGCTCATAACAACTTTCAAATGTTACAGCCTTCTAGCAACCTAGCGCAAAGAGTTCCAGATACTGAAAAAAATAAGGGTAGCATTCAACCATTAACTATCAAGTCAATCAAAAAGTGCCATTACAAATTATGTTACTCTGATGCTTCTTTTATTTAATTTCTGTTACTTTTAGCAATAGCTAAAAAATCCTTGTGAAAACCGGTAATCAAACACCTAAATCTAAAAAAAAATACTTTTGAACGAACTCCTACTTTTGATAGTTGACATGAAAAACTAACGTTTCACCTTCCTTGAAAGCATAAGCCTGATCACAGGAAAAATTAACATACAAGACAAAAAACCAGCAGAAAAAACATATACGTTGACAGTTTTAAGTTTTTGAAGTTGTCTATAGGTAGGATTTCTTCCTTGTTTATGTCTTTTCTGTCGTTTTTTTTGTTTTGTATGTTAATTTTTTTTGTGATTAAGCATCTGTTTACAAACGAGGTGAAACGTTAGGATATTTATATCAACTGTGCTACCCGGTCAAAGATAGGAGTTCATTTTTTGTTATTTATTTTAGGTTTTAGGTGCTCGATAGCTGTTTTTCTATAACGATATTTTTTTTATAATGATCTTCAGGGTAAAGAATTGCAAACATTTTTAAAAATCTTCAAAACTTCGTGTTAAGATTATACAGTGAAGCGTTCCATGTTACACTCCACTTTTGATGGAAAACTAGCTCAAGCAAAGTTTCGCCGACAACACGGCCATGGCGCACTTTGGTCGAATTAAAATTGCTCAACCGAATGAAAAATTAAATTGGTCGAATTTTCTTTTTCTTAGCCAGCGTGTCAAAATTTTTCGTTCGTATAACGAAGTCATGTCAACCAAGACGGAGTTGAAACAAATTTGAATGGCTACGTTTACTATACTAATACCATGTCACTATGACAGCAATGAACATTTCTAAAAGTAATTAAAAACATTATTAACATTTTTCGTGTATACTGGTAGCGTAAAACTTCTTTCATACAACTGTTTTACAGTTTCTGAAATACTATCGTAAAAAAAAAAAATAGGGTTGTATGTTAGGTTTATTTAGCTTTATTTAACCCTTATTAAATTCTACACACGTCTAAAGTTTGTTCCAAACAGTCAATTTGCGTGAAGTTAATCTCTCGTGTAAATGATAGTACGACCATCGAAAACCTCGAATCATTGTCAATTGAACTTTTGCTACATTTCAAACCAACGTCGTAACAAAAGCTACTGACTATTTTATTCTTCCTCGTAACAAAGATCGACCACGACTTTTGATAAAATTCCTTGCTAAGACTCACGTACTGGTGAGTCTTGTCTACTTAATGGCTTTGCCACGCCTTTCTGCAGGTTTCTTGTCTTAAAAATGCAAAAGGGTCTCCGGTATCCTTAAATGTTGATGGTCTGCCAACACCTACACCAACTACCTGTTTCCGGTGCCAAAAATAAAGAAATTCCAAACAGAACCTGCCATTTGGCGGGCTATCCAACATTTAAGGCGCTCCCTCAATACACGACGCTTCGACTTTTCCCTTCCAACATCACCAGCACCCCCCACGTGACACTGCAAAACTCGTAAAAAAAATTCTCCTTCTCCCTTGGCATCGTAGGAGCAGAAACCCCCCCAAAAAAGGCGACACTCGCTCCTAAAATTTGCAGTTTTAGCCGTTCCTAGAGCTATTTACCTTCAACTTAGAACCGTAAAAGGCTCGATCGTGGTCGAGCAAACATTGCGTACACGCCAGTCGAGCAGGTGGCTAGAGCCACTTCCAATGCACCTACAAGTACTCTCCAAAGAGTTGACGAACAAAAGCAACAGCAATGGATCCAAATGGAAAGTGGAACGTAGAAATGAACCATCTCGACGGACACTGGGGTCCCCAGAAATAGCCCCTTCTCGTTGAGAAACAAAAACATAGCAAAGCTATGTTTTTTGCTATCCGTAGCTCGTCACTATGGTGAAATTTAGAGTCGATTTGCATTGTAGTTAATTTCAATGGAAATTATATCTCTAGTATTACTTTCCGTGCTTAAGCACTGTGTTTGTGATGTAGTCCCTCTTTCACCAATGAACGAATATTGCAAAGCAACGTGACAATAGTGAAAGTCAATAGTGAAATCGGTGAAGCAAACAGAGCACTCTAAATCATCGAAATGGCTAGTGGCAAGCCTCAGGAACTGACATATCCTATACCTAATTGTGCCATCTAGCAATTCCTAACAGCCTTTTTCTTTTCTTTAATGAAATTCATTCGAGAAAATGTCAACATTCACCAACTCGACCAAGGTCGTCATTAAACCGGAGAGGACACTATCGGTTGAGTAATTAAAATGTCATTTCCGAGTCAACGTCGAGCGGCCCATCGATCACTCTCGTTGCCTCTCAATGCTGCACGAATTGCCATCTTTTCCCAGAACCTTTAGTAAACAAATTTCGATAAGCGACGACCATTCATTTTTGTCGTGTGTGTGTGTGTGTGTGTGTGTGTGTGAAAATATTTATGGTTTATCGAGCCTGTCATTCCGACTGCCTGGCCCGGCGTGCCTCTTTCGCGTGAAATAACGACAAAAAAAAAAACGGATTCTGTCGCCGAAAGGGTTGATTTGTTAACTCAGCGACGATAGGAATTCTATTCTCGTCAACAGCATTTTTAAACTAACACCGGAAACGAAAAACAGAATTTATGTCCCAATTTACAACGCTCGGCACGAACCAATCTAACGTATCACACCAAAAATTAAATGCACGCGACAAAAAAAAAATGAATAGATGTGCGTAAAAGTTTTTCACCAAAAAACACACATAAAACAAATCATAAATAATAGAGGGGGGAAAAAAATGTCAGCTCAAAATGACACCGAAAACTAAAATGACCCTAGAGTAAACGAGAAACAAAAACACCTAAAAACAAACCAACGTTGGGAGGTATGGTGATTATTCATTCTACTAGTGTTGTTTGCTAAACCAACATTCAGTCTTGTGAGTTTTGTGAGTTGTTCGTCTTTAACCACATCACCTTGGTCGGCCGTCCGTTCATCACTCGGTGTGATCCATCTCACGCGACTTTTGACCTCGCTCCGAGGCAACATCTTTCTTTTTTTTTGTTCTATTTTTATTCCCCAGTGAATTTAACCCACTTCGTACGAAAGCCTAGCAGTAGCGGTAGAAAAGTCTCTAATTGGGTTCGAATCCGCTAATGTCTCATCGTCCAATAGAGAAAGTGGGTTTCCAACACCGGTGATGACGTCAAAGCACCTAATGCAGAACCGAGAGTGAAAAACCGGGTCCCTCGCTTTTTCTTGGCTTGAAAACTAAAAAAAGTGTCTGTCGACATTTTAAAGGGAGTCTACGCTTTTGCTTTAAAACAGTTAAAAAATAACCAACACTTGAAAACTCAACACACCCTTCGTCACACCATGCACTATAATTGAAGGCTTGCCCGGAATAACGTTGCATGTAACAATTCATAGTTTTGAGTAAATGGCAAAAGAAGTATTCAGCAACACATTGTAACATACTAGGTGACCAATTTCGAAGTGATATATGTATGTTTTGGGTAGGTATGAGATTGTTTATTGGCGGTACTAGCTAGGCTTATATATGAGGCTCGTTTTTTCATAATAATCTCAATATTAAATTTTTGTAACATACAACGTTATTCCGGGCAAGCCTTCAATTACATCCATTCACCATATAAATGCATATAAATATGAGTCCTGAATTTAAGCAAATTTCTTAATATGATTTGGTTAATATACGAAGAGAATGCGAATGGATTAAATTCGGGTTAAAGTGAGAAACACGGATATATTGCGATTTTATGAGATAATGCACAAACGATTGAACAGACTGTTTGTTGTAGTTATTTTCCATTAAATGGGAATTTAGATATTTGAAATTTTATATTTGAGCGAGAGTTTCACAGTACACATAAATCGAGAACGTGTATTATATGGGCTTCAAGTAGTTTATGGACATGAGTATTAATACTTTTAATGTTTGAATTTACACCCAAAGACTATACAATGGATGTGTACCTATTGTAATGTTGTATATGAATCTATTACATGTTTTCTTGTAAAGTTTAGTAAATATTAATAAGAAAAATTGCAATTTTTTTAAGCGTATTGCCAGTAACCTTTTCTTCTAAACTCAACCATGACGAAAAAATGCAAGCCTATGCTGGATTTTTGCAGAAACAATATTCGCCTGAACATCAGTGTGACGACACTTCGCTATTCTTCATGTCCAAAGAAGATAAAGCAGTATGTACAATATATTTCAGCTTCTCGAAACTTAACAATAAAAAAAAAGATCCTTTGATATGGTGATAGCAATTTTATATTACAATATATGCCAACACCTAATCACCTTCTATCAGACTATAAATTACGTCAACCAAAAAGACAGAAAAAGAAACACAGTTTGGTTTGACGCTATAGTGGAAGTGCTATACCTGATACTGTGCACAATTTAGTATTTCACTATAGTGGTATAAATCAAATATTTATTGTTTTTAGGTGTTAATCATCGTTGGAGTAGCAGCCGAATCATTTCTGTCACCGGAAGTCTGTCAATACATTCGAAGACAGTTGACTCAGAGTTTGGAAGATGGGGACATTGTTGGTGCGGCCAAAGATGGGCTTGAAATAATCGAAAACAAATTCCTTTTTGTGCCAGAATCGAACGAATCTACTAAAATCGACAAATCTACTACAGTCAGCAGTCCCGATTACGTATTGCATGAAACTACGCCCACAAATTTGAAAGTGACCATCACTGTCGTCGTTGCTGGTGCAATAGTTCTAATGTCAATCGTAACATTGATTTGTTTGGTGATGAAATTGAGACGAAGAAGACACTTTCAACTTTCACCAAATTCACGTTCATATTATAGAACAACTACTACTACTACTTATTAAGGACTAACATAAAAACATCTCACTAACTTATATACGTGTATAAGTACAGGTTGCACCTCATTAATCCCGAATTCACTAATACGGCGTCAGCTTCGATGGTTTGGCAATTGGAATTCACAGTAAAATTTACTCAATTAATACTTTGGTTCATAATTTTTCAATTTATTGGGTTATAAATGTTAAGTTTACAGCAAAAGTAACAGTGAATACTCTAGTTTGTAATTTTTTAAACTTTACAGTTCATTTTGCCGTTTTTCCTTAAGCTCACAAATTCGAAAAATACGCTAATACGAAAAATGTTTGGTCCAAGTTTTCCGGATTAATGAAAATCTACCTGTACTTAAATGTATATTTATGTAATTATTTACTAGTTACATACTTTCAATTATTAATGCTAATGTCATCTATAAATTAATGTTTAAGCATCTAATGTATATAGTTTCACAATAATGTTTTATATAAACGTACTGATCATTTCAAACGAGTTTCATTGGTTTGTTGCTGCGTAAGAATCAGCCGGAAACAAGGCGTAAAAACCTGTATGTCAAAAACAACTAGCTAAATGGTAATCGACCATAACAGGAAGTTAA
>JAQIWH010002961.1:0-21943 GCA_034695005.1 Cryptops parisi | reverse complement strand
TATGGAGGTTGATAAAATATGTTTTTTTTTTTTGAGATTTTAATTTCCGCCACTGTGGTTATATTATTATTATTATTATTATTATTAGTTATTTTAATTTTATTTAATTTTAATTATAAACGCAATAATAAATATCGATACTTTGATCTGATATTTCAGGTTTTCGAGTTACCTATCTTGGACGCGTCCTTTGTCTTGCGCAGAGATATCCAGTATCCACGTTTGGTCGTCTCGTCTTGCGTGCGGTAAAACAAATTGTCCATTGCCTTGCCCGCTATTTGTGTTGAAATTAGAAATGGCAAAACATCATCCTGATTTGATTTTTTGCCGAAAGCAAGCTGGTGTTGGTAAGTATTTATTATTGATCTAATGAAATTTTAAGTATTAAATATTCAGTCATGAAATTTTATATTATCATGAAATTTATATGCCGATTTACCGACAATCGAGTGTTGTCATGTCACCATGCGAACGAACTTGAATTGTATATTTCAATTAAGTTTGTAAACGTTAACTGTTTTTTTTTTTCAATTCTTGAACTTTTATTTAATAATTTTTCTGCATTTAGTTTTCAATAAGTGTGATTTTCTGTATATGAAAATTTATGTTTGTCTCAATTTTTCTTTTTCGTTTACAGCTATTGGAAGGCTGTGTGAAAAATGTAAGTATGCAAATTTTGAATTTTGTTGTTACTTGTTGATGTTGTAGACAAAGGGTAATTTTTGTCACATACATGAAAAAAAAAGTTTTGTACAGGGTGTTCTTACAAGGTCTTAATCACAGAATTGGCAATGTGGACTAAAAATCCAGTAATTCGGCACCCGCTGTTTCGATATATGTCGGATTAGAGAGACTAGTGTAATGACAAAAAAAGTTTTTAGGACTTGTGCGTGTATTTGAATTGTATTATTTTTATTTTGACAGGTGATGGTAAATGTGTGATATGCGATTCATATGTACGACCGTGTATGCTGGTGAGGATCTGCGATGAATGCAACTACGGATCGTACCAAGGACGATGTGTGATTTGCGGTGGACCTGGAGTTTCGGATGCCTATTATTGTAAAGAGTGCACAATTCAAGAGAAAGATGTAAGCAGTTCCCATCCAAATTAGTTGAATAATTCGTTGATTAGGTGTGTGTATATAAACTTTATATAGATATTAATGTGTATCAATATTTTTTCAGCGAGATGGCTGTCCAAAAATTGTGAATCTTGGTAGTTCAAAAACCGATCTTTTTTACGAACGGAAAAAGTATGGATTCAAGAAGAGATGATTGTTTCATCATTTTGGCAAAATTGTTTTTTTGTATATATTTTAAGGTAATAAAAAATTCAACAAAATACTTAGTAAATGCAAATTTGATGTATGCTTCTCACCACCTGTTTCTAACTAAATTCGTAATATATCAGTATTCAATAATCTGCTTAAACATTATGCAGGTAATATGCAATTCTTTGGAGGGGAGCTTAAGTTTTACTTTTTTATTGCACCTCTCTCATTTACAGTATAAATTACAAGAGTTGTGATGTTTTGACGTTAGATGGCGAAACGGGTATTAAATTAAAAGACGGAAAAATGAATCTGCTTATCAGTTTCAATTTCTGTAAAGTTGGTTCTTCTTTCAATGCAGATTACGTTTTGTTGACGTTTGATCGTTTCAGAAAGTCACAGTCTTCCCTTTCCCTACCTCTTGGTACTAAAATTTGTGGGTTTGAACATGGCAAAACATCATCCTGATTTGGTTTATTGCAGGAAACAAGCTGGTGTTGGTAAGATGATATGTCATTCGCATTTTAGGTGCAATTAAAATTAAGTTGTCAATATGAATCTGTCAAATAGAAATTATTACAACCATCTCCTACGTGTTTTTAGGGTTTGCGACCGGACTGACGAGCAAAAAACATCCTTATTATGTAATTCAATGCATTCATACTTCTGGTTACAATAGTATTTATTCTATAGTATTTCAATACACCAGTTTGAAATACAGGATAGATATTTTTATTAATTCTTAAAAAGATCTTGTTTATAAGCAAGCATGATTCTGCATGTATATAATTTTAATTAACGGTGGGTTTTGTTTTCCTTGTAAGTGAAGCTTGTGTACTAAATCCTCTTTTATTTTATTTTTTTTACAGCTATTGGAAGATTATGTGAAAAGTGTAAGTATGCGAATTTTATGGTACATCTCTTTACCTAATTCGTAGACGATATTTTCAGTATATTTTATAATACGATACTTGTTTCATAATACAGTATCAAGATAAGCTTGATAATTTTCAAGCACAGTTTAAATATTTTTATTACGTAAGTATATTTATATTGATAGACCAGGGTGTTGGGATACCCTCAAAATTTTCTAATATTCTTTTCAAAAATATGATTTCAAGATTTATATCTTACAAAAATCCCAACCCTTCTATAATTAAGCTAACTACATCAAGTTAATTTTAACGAAGTAATTATAGGAGTTCTATTTATGATGGAAGAATTTTTTTTCAATTATATTCATTTCATTTATTGATACAATATCCTTATTATTATCAACTGAGAAACTGAATATTTGGGTACTATGGTCGAAAAAATTTGGAAACCATTGTGATAAATTGTAATAGTAAAATAGATATAAAGTACTTATAAACCTCTTGTATCTTTGTTTTAATAGGCGATGGACACTGTGTCATTTGTGATTCGTATGTACGCCCGTGCACCTTGGTGAGGATCTGTGACGAGTGCAACTATGGATCTTATCAAGGACGGTGTGTGATTTGTGGTGGACCAGGGGTTTCTGATGCTTACTATTGTAAAGAATGTACGATACAGGAAAAAAATGTAAATAATTAAAATTAATTTTAGCGTAACATAATTTTACATATTTCATTGATTCGATGTTAATGAACGTATTTGTTTGTATTTTTCCAGAGAGATGGATGCCCGAAGATTGTGAATGTTGGCAGTTCCAAAACGGATTTGTTTTATGAAAAGAAAAAATATGGCATGAAGAAAAGATAACTTGGTAATAGGCCTAAATTAACTTAAGTAAATTCTTTAACATAATTTTTTTTTTTTTAATATACAAATATTTTGCATTAATTTCACACTGAAACTGCACTAGAAGTCAATAACTAGTAATTTCAACGTGTGAATTGCTACTTGTTTTAATTGTCTGCAAATTTGAAATTTTGAATAAAATTTCAAATTTCATTTGAAATAATGTTTTATCCTGTGAGAAAAAATGCTTTTGGTTTATGCAATAACCTCAGGCATCTAAGACATTCCTGTGCAGTTGACTTTGTTGGTGTTAATACTCTGATTTATAGTTAAATACTGAACAACAAGAGAAATTAAGTTTTGTGTTTTGTTTTTTTTACTATTAAATAAAGATCAAACCACATTTTTAATTTATTGTTATAATGTATTTAACAAAGTTCTGCATTTTGTAATGGACTAATTTTTTGTAAGATATAGTAAAGTTTTTCTAATTTTGCAATGATCACTGATTTGTGTACTTTTAATCGCAATCACAATCTTTTTTTAACTTAATCTAACTAATCTAACATTATTTGGCCACAATCTTTCAATAACCAATCTTTTCAACATAACCTAACTAATTTAATTATTATTATACGCCTTATATTAGCTTCACTTGTAACATTGTGAGAGTGAATTCGCTGGGAATTGAACGTATACTGGAATCTACAGACGTTTATGATAATACACTATAATCCAATGGACTAAAATTTGCATAAATTGTATCGAAAACGGAGTTTTTCAAAACTCGAAAAAATAATGTACATGGGTATTTGGTATTGTTTTTTAACAAAAAATAATCGAAGAATTAGCAAATTTAAAAAAAGTGTAAAATATATTTTTTTTTTGTTTTATTGTGTCGAGGAAATTATGCCAACGGGTATAATTTATTTCAATAAACTTATTAAAATAATTTTGAAATACAGTTAGTAAACTGTGTTTGAAAAAGGTTGATACTTTTCCGAAGAAGATAGTTTATTTCAGCAGTTTTCTGTGAAGATTAATATAATTAACGATGCAGGTTTTCCCCCCCGTCCCGGTTCTTTTGAAATGTTTCCAAGTACTGTTTGTCTCGTTTTAAAGTATTGAATTTATTTATCTGTGTCATTATTATACAATACACAAGGTGTTATTGTGTACTGCATCTGCCTGTACATAACATAAAGTGTGATTTATGTTTTTCTTTATGAGCTTTTAAGTTGCTCCCACACGGAAAAATATTGTATCTGCCCATCTGTTAATGGAAGTGCAATGTAAAAGTAAGAATAGAAAAGATGAAAGTTATTCTTTGTTGTTGAGAGGTATAACTCAATAACAGAGTTTTGGTTTAACATTTATACAGAGGTATTATAGCATTTAAATAATGGTAAATGTTAAAATTATATTTTGTATAATAACAAAAATAATTCAGATTATTTTATTGAAATAAATAAAATACAGCTGAAGTAATATGTTTCCACAGATTTCAAGACTCACATTTTTTATTTTGTTTTTAATGTACAAAATCTTTATATTTTTTTAATATAGCAAAAATAGAATAAATTGTACTCATTTTTGTTAAAAGGTGTTTACATGTGAATAATGCTTTATATACATTAATAAATTAATTACAAGTAGTTTTTATTGCAAATTTATAACTTTCTTTATATAATTTGAATTGTGTTATATAAAAGTTAAAAAAAAAAGTAAATTCATATGACCTACGTCATTTACCATTGATTCGGCTTCCTTCATAAGTGACGTCACATCCACATCGCTTCCAGCTATGAATGATTCATTCATTCTTCCATTGGTCGAAGAGCCTTGATACATCAGTTAAAAACTCAAAAACAGATTAAATAAAATAAATCAACGTTTTTTTAAAACATTTAAACGTATTTCAATGTTATATATTCTATTTTAAACATATTTGAACTACAAGAATAATTTAATAACGGTGCGATATGTTAAGCACTATATTGTTTGGCGCATGAATCTCGGAGTGAACTGGTTCTTACGCAGACGACAGGACAGGAAAAAAGATTTCGCAAATAAAGCGACTGTGGGCTGCAGGAGGTTGAGGAGTGTTTTATGTTTATGCGAAGGTATTTTGTGATGTTGTTGAAGATGACGGATGTTTAAGAAAGTCTATCAACTAACGTGAGCGTTGTTTTCCAATACATCGAAGATGGTTCAAATGTACCAATCACCTGTACGGGTGTACAAGTATCCCTTCGAATTAGTGATGGCGGTAAGCATGTTGCTTTCCCTTTAGCTTTGATTTTAGTCGATGTTTTTCTTCTTTTTCAAGTGGAAGTGATTTTAAATGGAGGAACCGGTTCCTCCTCCAAATGGTTGCAAACATTTTGTGTTATGATGCCGTTTCGTTAAGATACGGTTTTTAATTCGGTGTTTTAAGTTGAGCAGTTTGATTTACTACGGTGAAAAAGTCAAGTGATGGCTGTATATTATATATTAAAAGTGGTGATGAACTCAATGTGATGTCAAATTGAATGTTATCATTCATACTGTTTCAATGATATGTCAATATACAGATTTAATGTCACCATTCATGGTTACTGGCTATTAAGATGTACCTAGTACTGGTTTAGGTATTACAGTACAAACAAACACGTTGAATTTTCATAATATTGGTGAATCTAATTACTGTATATGTTACAGGAAATGTATATAATCTCATTTGACAAAGTGTGAAATAGCATCTTGTAATCACTTGTATAAGAACTGTTTATGTTAGTTAACCTAATTAACAACCTAGTCAGGTTACTTAACAATTATCTGTAAGAAAAATATTTAAGCCTAAATTTAAACCAAACGTAAATTTTTTCTTAACTTAGTCCAGTGCCAATTTCATACATCAATTTCATATTTCATACATCAGGTTTCGCACTGTAACCAATGCCTGTAACATATATAAAAATCATCTATTTTATAATAAATTAAACATTTTTACAAGTAATTTTTATATTAACAACTATTACAGAAACAGTTTTGGTCTGTTTTATCAGATAGTCATCACTAATGGCAAATGTTTATGTTTAAATGATAACGAATACGTTTGTTTTATTTTAAATAAAAATAGGTTATATAAGCAAATCGAACTTTACCGTGTGAAAATATCGTTTTCAGGTTAGTGTTTGTAGAAGAAAAAGCTGCTACTCAGTGAAATTGCTTAACCTAAATCTCCTAAATGTATAAAGACTAATTTACTTTATAATCCATTTTAAATTTTTAAGGTGATGTTTTTCTATTAATAACTATTGTATGGATAACATTGAGTCGTCAAATTGCACACAGTCATCCCTGTTGGTAAATGTTTTGTTTTTTTTAAATAATAAATGAATACACCTGTTTTGTTTTATAACCACTGAGACTATAGGCTTCAAAAGCCAATTATAACGCATGAAAATGTGTTCAAACTATATACCGTACTTTACCTGTTTTCAAGTACGCTACAGTACTTGTTAAAAATTCATATGATGTCATGTTCAAGTCACACCCATGTCTGAAAAGTTAGACAAATTATAAGCCTCAATCCTGAACTTAAGACTCATTAGAATCCAGGTTCAATCTATTTTTTATAGTCTGGGGCAAGTTGTATTTTTTCATATATAAAATTCTAGCTTTATATTTGAAATGATTAATTTCCTAGTGTCGTGATGTTATCAGTTTGGAGAAAAGTCCACTTAGTAGCCTGCCTAGAATATTCGATTTACCTACATAGTCATACTCATAAACATAGCCTACAAAGAAGGCTATGGTCATACAGTGTCTGTATACAAAAGTCAACCCACAAGATAACTACCAACAATATCATATATGAAATTTTGGGGTTCACGTTATTTACGAACACACTTTGCATAATAGTTTATATATAGGTTGAAATGGATTCTTATAGTTACAGTGACACTGCTATATTGTTAGTTGTTGTTTTTTTATAAATTACTTATATAAAGAGTATGAATAGCAATGTGTTGAAATGAATTAGTTACCAGTTTCAATGGGTCAAAAGTGTTGTAATGTCTTGCATAAATATCATTATTATTATGCTGTAAGATGGGGATTACATGACTATATCGTACGATTTGTCTAGATTAATTATATAAGAACTTATTACATGACTAAATTGTGAGCAGTTGGTTCAAGTGCCAAGATATAGTATTGTATATTATGTACATCTGCACTTCATTCTGACATTAAAAAATACGCTTGTAATTCATTGATAATTTTAACGTATATTTATTTTCAATGGAAAGTGTGGTTGTTCAGGCTAAACATCTGGAAAGGTGATGTTGGTGAATACACGATAATGAATGACACAACAGCAGTAACTTATTCAAAGAACACTCAAAATTGAAAACATGAGGCAAAGTTGTATGGATACAGTACTACAAATCATAGTTATTGTATAATATTGTATATGCTGCCATACAATACTTAATTAAATCGGACCAATTGTAAAGCCAAGAATGAATGTGATTAAGTTATACAGTAGAAGATTAATATACCGATTGATCTAGTGATACATTAAACTCCACTAAAACCAATATCCAATTCAGTGGCTATAAAATTACATAATCTTTTGAATTGGAGGAGTGCGATTTTGGATTGATGTCAATTTAGTATTGATCTTTGTTTTGCTTAAAGTTTATAGGGGTTGCTTATGGTCAGATTTTAATGTAATTGGATGGTAAAGTAGCCGAATGTGGTTATTTGATCGATAAAAATATTTGTTTTCATTTAAATACCGCTGCTGTATTTGAAGAGGGTTGTATTGTATTGCCCTCAAACTCAGCCTAACGTCTTATATTTATATTCAATAAAATATTTACTCGAGGTCAACATATGCTCATAAATCTGACTCCATTCACTAGATCAAATTTAACTTGGTAATCTTTTCTTTGACACGCTAATGAGCGATGCTAAATACGTATTAGTGGTTAGCCGACAGAGCATTAAAGTTTGGTTTTGAACTTTGGTAATGAGAAACTGTTTACCATACCACTGAGCCAAGATAACTTTGTAATCCCATATCAGCGATTTGCCAACGAGTGATGTTAGCCAATCACAGGTAGTAAGCTTATACTGCTGTTAAATAGATAAACATAAGAAAACCAATTTTAACTTCGTGATACATGTTATTGGTCAGTGAGTTAACTTAATTTGAGGTAACAAAATCACTTGTGTAGTTAATTCAGTTGAGTTGTGAAAACAGAGAAGTAATCAGAAGTTGTTTACTACGTTATTTGCTGCCAAAATAAGTTTGTACTTTGTAATCCTATCTTAGACGACCAATGTGATGTTTATCCAATCAAAGGGTTGGCCAACAGGGTTTGTATCTGATTCGGTGGTGAATGGAGAGTCAGGTTTTGGGTAGGTGAGGTCATCCATCACGTGTATGTTGATCAACATAACAGCTTCTAGGAAATCCAAAAAAAGTTGCTTGAATAACTGCTACACAATTTTGTTACCTAAAACTGAAATAACACGTAATTCGGGTTATTCGTATAAGGAAAGCTGCAAAACTAGTTTGATTACTTGTGTAGCAATATTCTTTGGTTAATTGATGAACTGATCACAGTTGAAGTCAAAATTGTTAAAAAACTAAATTTTGTGAAAATTTAGTGAAAAAACTAAATCTTTTCACGTGTAACAAAAACCGTCTGTTTTTATACAGTAGGCCTATGTGCATTGATTTTGAAAATTTGAATACTAAACACTCTGTACTCCACCTCAAACTGGTAAAATCCAGTCATTTTCACTATAAACTCCTCTCTCACGCACATTTTTTGGTATGGCACGTGGAACAATTTTTATGGGTAACAACTGCGATGTGTCAGCTTATTGCTTAATCAATGAAAACTGGATGCTGGCAATCTGGCATCACAGCTGTCCACAAATTGCTCCACTTATTACACCAAAAATCGTGTGTGAGGAGGTCTTAATTAGTTAAACCATGGTCTCTGGTTCGATCTCAGGCTGGGACAAGGATTTTTTAATTCTTGCTTTGTATACAGAATTGCTTATGTAAGGGTGTTTACGGGTATGTGTTTACTTGCAGAAATATGTACAGGGTAATTTTCCTTTCCAAGAAACAGTTTTGGCATTCCAAATCGTTTTCTTAGGTCCATGACCCACTTCGATGAAGAGAGAAAAAAAAATTATTTGGCTTGCTGTAACCGGCTTAGAACTGAATAAATTCAGATATATAAAAACCATTGCACAAACTTCACTTGTCTTTTGATATTATATTTTTTTCCACACCAAATGGCAATTTCCAAGATGACCCAAATACTACGACGTTTCATTTTATTTTATTTTTGTTTTGTTTTGGTGGGTGTTGCTCGAGATAACACAATTCAACATCCGTTAGGAAACTAATAATTATTTTTGTTATATACATCTGAAGACTTGTTATTTTCTCTAAATGACCGATTCAATTTTGCTTTTGATTTTGATCCATTAAAAAACAAACAAACACATTCATCTTGAACAGAACTGACTTGCACTTTTTTTTAGTATAGTCTGTCTTTATGCTTTGAATCTAGTTCTAACATCATTGGAAAGGCTATGGTGGTTTATGGAAATTTCCGGGAGTAGAGTTCTATACCAGGAAAATTCTTCCTGTGATAGTATTGTAAATTTATGTGATTATGATTATAATAGAGAACCAGAAATGGAGTTATAGTAACTACAACCGTTAATGCTGAATACATGCTGAAATTAAATCTTTTATCGATGTTCATTTTGATTAATTATTTTTTGGGGGGGGGGGCTTCATATTTTGATTTGAATATTTGTTGTTTTTTTTTTTAATACAGTGAAATCCAGTTAATGTGATCACTTTGAGACTAGTATTTTTTGATAACAGTAACAACATTAAACAATGGATAAAGATACACTAATCAGTATCTTGGGACTGGCTGATCATGATAACATTATTCGTGATCACAATAACCAGATTCCACTGGATGTGGAAAAAAAAGTAGTAACAGGATCCAGCCTGACCATTTTGATAAATGTAACGGAACATTGGAAACTGGTGAATTATGGAATTATTGGAGTGAAGCGATTCAGCTGTACTGCATTATTTTTAGATCGTGTTATGTAATCATTTATAATTGATTACTACATAGCCTATTAATTTTGGTGTTTGTAAAAAAAAAGAACGTTAATGCGACTTGTAAAATTGATTGCGAAGTGAACAAATGTGAATGTACGCTTTAAGCACAATGGCTTTGTATTCTATTCTTCGTCGTTGCCTTCGATGATGCTTATTGTGGAACAGCTGGAAATGTCATTGATTGGCATTTTTATCGATTTATTTTGCTGTTACGTAAGGACTCGATTGTTCAATTAGATGCATTTTGAAACGATAATACGCTTATTATTTTTTAATCAATGGGTTCACGTTGAACCGGATCTACAATAAAAATACACATATGAAATGAACTGATGGAGACTGCAAAAAATCAGTGTTCTTTAACTTCATACACATATGGTATATACGTCCATAGCTATTATCAGCGTATGTAACTATCAAAAAAAGTTTGTAGCTTATTGAAATGGATAGTCAGTGTTTTTACATTTATTTAAGACCTATTTTATTTAATATTTTTTTTATAGTCAGGTTAAGCAAGTTGTTCATTGGTTTGGCAATGACAACCTTGCAACTGGCAACAAAAAATGCTTGTTTGTCCATTGTAATTCTCTTGATGACGATGAAATTTCTCTGATGTCATGACTTTTATAGGTTTTTCTCTCAATACACTGAGATGTTTGTTTGTTTAATCAAACGATTCCCCTTCCGCAAATAGGTCACTGATTAGAAATGATTTGGAAGAACGAAAATGAAAATCGTATACAAATGCAAATAGGAATTGAATTTCTCATTCGTGGCTGACACATTATCTATATGCTAATTTTACTACTGCTAGAAACCAAAATAGGATGAATGAAAATTTTAATATGGGATGATGTTAAAGTTATGATGATGATGACTCAAAATATTTCGCATGAAGCAAAAGCTGCAAGATGTATAGTGAATTGGCTTCACTATGTACACCTTTGTAATACACAATGCCTGTGATAAATAAGGGTGCTGAAAAAAAATATCCAAGTCACCCTTCCGGTTCGTAGGGCTTGTTCATAAAATTAAGGAAATTGAAGGGGAAAATAAAAAAACTTTAGAAGATTCCTTCAATATTTTCATCTCAACCTACATAAACATTTCCAATGGTTTCTTGAAAAAGCTTTTAAGAACCCATAATCATGCCAATGCAGTGATTATGCATATCATGATATGAGCAGAGCGCTATGCCAGTGCATCTAAACAGTTTTAGATGTCTGTATATAATTTTCTTTGTATGCTAGTGTGTCACTTTTAAATCAATGTACTTCACCATAACATAACAACTGTGAGTGTAAACAATGAAATTCACTGGATTAGTTAGAGCAATGAGCTGTGTGATGAAGAATAGCTCACTATAAGTTATACTGTATTTTATAAACAGTTGACTACGCACTATGTTACTATACCAAGTTTGAGGTCTGACACCATGGGGGCAGGTATCTTTGGGGTTCTCTTGTGTTTTTTTTTTTTTGCTTCATAAAACTTTATTCCATCTTTATCATTCTCACTTCATCATCATTCCTATACTTTCCAATTTAATAAAGTCTGAGGGCAAATGACACAGCCTCAGGTGTCTTCGTTAAAAACCAAATATCTTCCTACCTTACCATACCAACATGAAAGAACTACTGGGTTCACCCATAACAAGGTGAATGTAAATAAAGGTGAGTATAAAATCTGATCCTTAGTCAGAGTATACAAGAGTGTTTTTGTTGTCATCATATTGATTAATTAACTTTTAGACCTGTCATCATCATTATTTGAGGGGCATAAGCCTACAGCCTATATTCTTTTGTAATGCAGGGCTTCACAACTCTTAAAACTGAGATGAGCCAAACAGGAAGTCTGGAAGTTTTTATTACCACTTTCATTTATAGGGTAAAAGTGTGCTAGTTGTCCCCCAGGAAATTTGATTCAGTGAAATTTTTGCAATACATTGTAGGATTAGCAGTAATTAGGTTGTACTTTCTAGTTTGTTGCCGAAACACCTGGCTGATTAACGGGTGACATTTCGTGCACATTACCCAATATTCAGGTCACTTAAAGTTCATTATTGCAACTATTGTGCGTAGCATGGTATGTTAATGAAGTATGTAATGAAAACAGACGCAGAGGAGAAAATATCTTGACAACGGTTTATACATTAAACACTATGAATTTTTTTTTATCTCGTGCTTTAATGTCATGATGTCAAAGCATGATTATAAGAGTTAAATTATTGTGATTTGGTTATTCACTGTTCTTCTAAGATACCATTATTACAATCATATCTTAATTGATACAAAAAATTATTCTTAGGTAATTTTTATTTTAAACAAAATATTTTTTGTGATGATTCACGGCAGCACTGGAATACTGCGAAATTGCTGCCTTGGCTTTCTTGGTGCAGTTTGATAATTAAAGATGTAAATCGTTTGATTCGATTATAACTTTTTAATATTAATATCATGTTGCTGAGAGTGTAATTTAATGTTTCGGCGACGTTGTGGATCAATGATTGAAGTTGAAGTTGTTCTCGGGGAAGCAATAAGCTTAAAATGTCATTAGCTACAAGCCTATTACTGAGCCAGTGTTTTATTGCAATAAACTTTTTTTTTCATTTGTTGTTTGTTGCTAAGAGAGAATGACACTGTAGTGATTTTAGAATCATGTGGCTGTGTATCCAGGATGTGGAAAATCAATTGCATTTTCACTCTTAAGTTTTGAAAAATAGGTTTCAAACACGAGTTGAGAAAACGTATACTTTATTTGTTTTCTGTTGTTTCATTCCAAAACAACACAAATTGCTTTGTTTTGCTGAAACCCGATTATCTTAAGACAATGGATAGTAGTGCAAGAGATATTTTGTTTCCTATACAATGGTTATGCAAATAACTAAAGTAATGGGCTTTTTCGCAACATCCGTCCAATACATAAGTTTTTTAATATCAAATAATTTCTCATCTTCAAGAATTTTGGTTCAAAATTTTTTTTTTTTTTAATTTGGCATCTCGTAGGTTTATATTTTCTATCAAAATGATTTTATTGACACATCAATGAAACCATTTAATAGTAGGCGTTGCTGTATTCGATGGTTTATTCATTATATTGTGTTGTAAAAAGATTTGACTTGTTAACAGCAAATAACAACAAATATTTGAATAGTACACTTTATGTAGCTAATTTTATGGCATACTATATATGTCAGTACTATTATATCATTTATGGCATACAGTATTATATTGTATATCATGACGTACTGTATATGTCAGTATATGTGGCATACTGTGTATCTGTCAGCACAATATTTCATGTTGGGTGGTGTACTGTGTATGTCAATGATTTTCTGCAAATTGATATTTTTTGTTGACAATTTTTTTGTGCCACCAGTTATAACTATAATACAGGTGGTTCCTCGACTTGTGTAATTAATAAGTTTTACTACCTTTTTACATAACTCAGTTTTTTTTTTACATACCATATGTCATATTTATATTTATATCAGACAAGGTATATTAAATAAACAAAAATAAAGATTACACCTTTATTTTAAGCATAAACTTAGTTGATGTATAATACTCTGACATACGCAGTATGTGACATATGAAGTACTTATCATAAAAATTCAGTAGGCCTAGTATTCTGGCGCACAGGTCTGTTTTTGTTTATTTTTGCTCGGGATTTACGTAGTCGAACCATCTGTGTATACATATATCTACACGTTTCAAAAAAGTTGAAATACTTCAGTGTATGTTTTTATATATTTTTTATATACTGTATAAAGATGGAGAAATGTTGTCCAAAGTTTACCTTGAATGGCATTTCAATTATTATGAATTCAATGTGTATTTTTACATCACCGTTTGGAAGGTTGCGGAGTGATGGGTTTGGGAAATGGAAACAATTCGTATTTGAAATCTATTTTCGAAAATGTCAAGCAAAACATTTTGGTTAACATTTTCCGATCAATGTGTTCGTTGGGGCGTATCGTCATTTCTCGTTTACGACATCCTGATTCTATATATATATATCCTATGCTTCTTAATGGCTTGTTTTTTTTTCCTAAAATAATTTTAAAATGACAATTTTTGTTTTTTGCTAGGATATCCTAAAGTTAAAAATATATATATATATATATATGATTGATGTGGATTAAGTTTTTTAAATTTTTATTATTTTTTATCTTTTGAAATGTAGGCATATGAAAGGCGTTTTCCAACTTGTAAAATGATTCCAGTGTTTGTGGGTAGTGAAATTCTCAATGAACATAAAAGCGAAGACGGTGCCATTCATGCCGTGGAACGAAGATGTAAACTCAACGTTGACGCACCCTACTTACTGAAAAAGGTTTTAATTTCGTTTTCCACAAAATCAGAAGTCGGTTATTAATTTCGACCCTTCTAATTTACTCGTATCATTATGAACAGATTGTAGGCGTAGATCACGTGCTTTTCATCCAAAAGAATTCGTTGGACAGAAGGAGTCGAGTGTTGAAAATTGAAGCCCACAACGAAAGCTTTTCTTCCAGAATCGTTGTCAACGAGACCTGCGTATACTCGGTAATTATCCACTTATCGAATATTATTGTTTCCATCGCTTCCACAAAGAAACTAGGCACGTGGCCAAATTAGATTCGTGACATTACCCGGCGAACCAGAAATGTCATCGGATCATTTCGCCTCTTCAATATTTAACTAGAATGCTTTAAATTGTTCCATCTGCAGTTTGGAATGCTTTACGTTCAATTGTATAAAAATTGTTACAGTATAATAAGAGTTTGAAATGGTTGTTTAGCTTGTTTAAAAAGAACCTTAATTTTTGGTGTCGTATTATTTTTCCGGATTTGACTGGTTTTTTTAATAATGATTGAAATGTGGATCATACTGTTTTGTGTGTGTGCAATAAGGGTACTACTACATTGTGTGGTTTTCTTTTTGCCTTATGGGTTTGCACGTGATGGTGTCATGAAATGTTTTATTGCTCTCACTGATAATGAGCATTCTGATAATTGCCACCAGTAGGAGAAGAAATAGAAAATTTGCAGTTAGTGTGTCCACAGTATTTAGTTACCAAGTTTAAATTTGTATTTTTGTTTTTAATTGTTTATTTTGGGATTATGAGATTAGACCCACCCAGTTTTGTGTGTACTCATTAGCAGATGTGCAAACAATTCAATATGGATAGTTAATTAAAATGCTGATTTTTGAAGCTTGAGAATTTTACACTAGAGATGGTTTTGCATATCCATTATAATTTGTGTACAGTTATCCCTTATTCATGGTTTTGTTAATGGGTTTTTTTGAGTACACTGCAAACTCGATTATTTGAATGTGATGAGACCAAACCAATTTCGGATAAACGAACATTCTGATGATCCAGAAATTTAATAAATAAAAACTCCAAGATGGAACAAGGTGCAAGGTGGTTTGTTTGCTAGAAATTTAATGCCTGGTTTGGTACTAATACCAAGATTATTTGATAATACTGACAAAAGGCAAACAACATTGTGCAAGTCGAGATACTGAACATTTAATGAACAATATGAATAGCTTGTTTTTAAAAGATTCTTTAAAAATGAACAGCTGTTAGTGCGAAACTCAAGTTTTCAAGTTATTTGACCGAAACATGCCGAATTCAGTGTAAAGAAATTGTTTTTAAAAGATTCAATATGTATGTACATGATTAACTTACAATCATTTGTTTGATAAATCATCCATAGCTATCAATAATGTATCGATTTTTGTACTGAAATGACTTATTTTGCCTAATTTGGATAAACCGGAATTTCGGATAGTCGAGTTTTTAGTGTACATGCAGTTTGCAATTATTTTGTTTGAACTTTGATGATACCTTTTTTATTATTTTTAGAAATTAATTTAAAAAGAAAATGACCAAGAATTGACTGTTAATTGACCATGTATAATAGCTAGTGTTGCATTACTATAGATGGTGTAACTTTTATTGCTTTCTCAGGTACATCCTGAAAATTCCAACTGGACTTGCTTCGAGCAGTCTGCTAGTCTGGATGTCAAATCATTTTTTGGTTTTGAAACTACTGTCGAGAAAATCGCCATAAAGCAGTATTCACTTAATATTAAAAAGGTGACAAGAGATTATTTATTAACATAGAGTTGTTGTTGTTTTTGTTTTGGTTCAGAATTATAACCAGTGTGAATTTTTATAAAATTTACCAGGGTAAGGAAGTTATAGAATTCTATATCAACGAGTTACTGAATGAAGGTATTACGTACATTGCACCCTTTGAAGACCAACAGTCTATGCAAGCCGCAATAACTAGTAGCGAATCTTGTAATGAATCCACAAGTCTTCCAAACGATAAACTGGGTGACAAGTACTTGGGAGCTTCCACCAGCTCAAATGACACATTAACTGCGGATGGTTAGTTCCATTGTCATATTACATTTTTTGGTCTTTTCTATTATTAATTTATTTTTTATTTTTTCACAGTTTTAAACTTTTTTTGTTTGAATGACTTTGTACTAATTTAACATTGCAACGTTTGGTTCACTTTGCAGATTCTAATTTTAAGTTGGATACTGACTACATTGAACGCTGTTTAGGCGAACTGACACCTATTCAAGAATCTCAATTAGTTCAGCTTCGCCGATGGGTCGCTGAAGCTCAAAAAGGAAAAGTAAGCGTCGGTGGTGGTGGTGGTAGTAGATAACAAAAATCAATAAAATGTGGTGGAAAATTTTTTTTATCAAATATGTCACTCTTTTTTGTGTTTAGGTTCCAAATGATTCCACTTTGCTTCGCTTCCTCCGTGCAAGGGATTTTAACTTGGAAAAGGCACGCGAAATGCTGTGCCATTCTTTGTCGTGGCGTAAAAAATATCAAGTGGATCGCATTCTCAACTCTTACACTCCACCTCATGTCATCAAGGAATATTTTCCTGGGGGATGGCATCATTGTGACAAAGGTGACTTTTTAATGTTGTTTGTTGTTTTTTTTGGTATATTTTTTTTTGTGTTTTATGGTTTCATCACCAGAGTGATGTTTTATTCATCTGACCTAATTCATTTGTTCCTATAAATGACCTAACAAAGAGGAGAGGTTGACTGTAATTGAAGAGTTGGGTGGAATAACGGCCTAACTCAATAAAAGCAGTTTTGAGAAAATGGCCAAAAATTTCTGGCACCTTTAAATTTAAGATTAAAAACAAATTGTCAACTTTATTTATAGAAGGAAAATGAACAGGTTTTTCAAAAATTCTGTTAACTTTAGTTGACATGCTTCAAGTTACAGGTTAATTTAAAAATGCAGTTATGCTATTATTTCAAATATTGTGCTAATTTATAAATGCATTTGCGCCGTTTTTCCAAAGATCAGTATTTTTTTTTTCATTGTTTTGGAAGTGAAAAAAGCGAGTGAAACAACCAGGACGTGAAGCGACAAAGAGAAAGAAATGACAAAAAATTAAAGATTTAAAATAGTCGCGGTCTATATTCTTGCTCCAAAAAGTTTGAAAGTTCAAATTTACTGTTTGTATGCTATAGACTGGTCTAAAACGATATATATATATGAATTTTTAAGGAATAAAGGCGTAAGTGGATGTATGCCAATTTTTCCACTAAACTCCTCAATTGCTGATTGTTCATAGTGTCATTACTATGATGATAGCATTTTCAACAGTGTTATTCATTTAAAATACATTGACTTTTTCTTCATTTCAATAATTTCACCTTCATTGTCAATTGAAAGATTCGGTTTGTTTTTTATTAAAGATGGCAGACCTTTGTACATACTTCGTCTTGGACAAATGGATGTAAAAGGCCTTTTGAAATCCGTGGGAGAAGAGGGGATTTTGAAAATGGTGAGATCTCCATTCGATACAGATAAATATCGAAATATAGAAATTCATGTCGAATTTATTTGTTTCATATTTTATGTATATTTTTTTTTTAGACTTTGCATATATGTGAGCAAGGTTTAGCCAAAATAGAAGCAGCTACTAGAAACACTGGCAAGCCAGTGAGGTAAGCTATTTTATCGTATTGTAAAAAATGCAGTTCTGTGTGAAAGAATGTTTAGAAAATCTTTACATGTTTACTTTAGATAATTTACATGTTTTTTCTTTTCTTATTAATAGCACTTGGACATGCTTGGTAGATTTAGATGGCTTGAACATGCGCCACCTGTGGCGTCCCGGGATTCGAGCTCTTCTACGTATCATAGAAATTGTAGAAGCAAATTATCCTGAAACAATGGGACGTGTTTTGATTGTTCGAGCCCCACGCGTGTTCCCAGTGTTGTGGACTTTAGTCGGCAAATTTATTGGTAAGCGGTATATCTAATGTACATTTATGTTTTCATCATGTATGCAGGGTATTTCTGAAAGGTCTAAGTCAAATTTTATTCACAAGCAAAAAGTGCATCAAAGCAAAGCAAAAAGTTCCACAACATAACCATGAGTCCAGAAATGCATAGGCCTACCTCATTTGCATATCTACAGATATGATTTGATTGAATCATGCATTTATGTGATTTGTCGGAAGGGAAGCATTTCTGGACCCATGTTTCTATGGGTTTGCTTTATTTTGATGCCTAGTAGCTGGTTCAAGTTTGATAAGTTTCAGGAAAACCCTGTATGTTTGCTCGTATGTTTGACAGTGTTTTATTTCAGATGAGAACACTCGTCAAAAATTCCTTTTCTACGGAGGAAACGATTATCAAGGACCAGGGGGTTTGGTCGAATACATGAGCGCTGATTACATACCAACATTCCTTGAAGGGCAAAGCAAAGTGAGTTGTATTGATTGCTAGGGTTATGAAGATGTTGATTCGTTTTGGAATTTTTTTAAAGAACATGGTTTTCTGTCAACGTAGGCATCTATTCCTGATGGAGGATTAGTACCGAAGAATTACTACATGTCCATTGAAGAATACGAACGAGCAGAAGAACGAATGCTGCACGAAGACAGCTCGTATCATTCGATTGCTTTAGGCAAAGGCCAAGTTCACGAGGTTGGTAGTAGTGCATTTGTACATTACTTCGATTACTTTGATGACATTTACACCTTGACGATCTAGTAACTTTAATTTAATGATTTGTATGTTTTTTTTTGATATGTTGACTGCTACAATATCAAGCAGTGTTGTTTCAACTGCTTGTTATTTGTTTATTTTACGGTGATATTTTTTCATTGTTGTTTTATTTAGATTTTAATACATAATACAGATAAGGGTTCTGTGATTTGTTGGGATTTCGATGTCTTGAAACAAGATGTCATCTTTAATATTTTGTTCACAACTCATCCGGTACGAAGATCGGATTCCTTACACAGCAACAGCATGAATCCTCTTTCGTCGGATCTCAGTCATATGTCCCATTTGGATAAAAGCTGGCAAGAAGGTGTTCAGTACTCCAAAGTGGAACCCTCAATCACATGTCACGACGGAGAAAGCATTCAGGTATCGATCTTATACGTAGTTTATGCAGCTCGTCTTTGATACTTGTTTGCGTTGCAGACTTTAATAATACTGTATGACACTTGGTAAATTTTTTTTTCACAGGGTTCACATGTAACTGCCTTTGAGGGCAATTACCTACTACAGTGGAAATATTATGATCCCAGTCATACTCATCACACTTTTGATATCATGACTCACAAAGCCAAAATCATGTATTATCATGAAGTTTTGAAATCTCAGGACTTCAGGTGAGTGCTGCTGATGCTGGTTTTCTATTTATTTTATTTTTATAACCATATGAAGGTTAACATACACTGTATAGGCCTATATAACTATTCTACTTAACAAGTAATCATCATTAACAAGTAATCATAATTTGACATTTAAATGTATTGTGCTATAAAATTCATGCACGAATGACTAATGTGCTGTAAATTGCATACACTAACGACTGACTGACAACATAATATCCTGAAGTCACTTGTATTTATTTGCCTTAACTAATTGTGTTTAAAAACCTGATTAACATTAACATTGTTGGAGTAATCACAACTAACAATACAATTGACAACATTATCAAAAATTAGATCCCTTTATCACAGATATTGGTGATTTGATTTGGTGATATCACCGTAGGTTTTTATCATACTGTACAGACAATTTGGCTTGGCCTTAATATTTTTTTAAATTGTTTTTCAATGTGACCTGAAATTTTGAGAACATTTTACAATACAATAAACAAACCCCCATTCAACAGATCCTTATATAATGTATTTTGGAACAGTAGACCAACATTTAGCGAAGCCCAAAACATGGGTGGACAGGTGACAAGACATGCGACAAAATATGGGGACGAGTGATAGTTTCGTTTTTGATACATGATTGTTTAATCAATTTCTGCCAACTATTATCAATATTAGTCACAACATTGTGCTTAGTACTAATTTAGATACAATACTTATTTAATGATAATTTAATAATACAGTTAGATACAGTTCATGTTGGGGTGTAGGTAGTTCACCAAAATGTTGCATGAACCTCAAATTTTTTTTCCATCAATATCAAAAAACTTGGAAGATTTTACAATTGACATTTGACAATGACATTTTGCATACATAATACATGACCATCGATGACAATTATTTGTGATGGTGGGGTAGCTAAATTTTTTGTTTCTCGACGGTTTTGGTTTAAAAATTGAACGTTGTATTTCAGAGGTTCCATGACGAGTTTGCAGTCATGTCAAAGTGGGTTTTCATCTCTCAGCACGGGAACTAACGTGAGTGGCCAGTCCATCATCAGTTCCTGCCCATCGAGATGATTCTAAAGAAAAGTGTTCTCACTGTGAAAATATTTTATAGCTAATTATATTGAAAAACAAGTTAAGAGATTTTTTGTTTGTTTTTTTAGCAACATTCCTTTATTTTATTTCTTCATTTTTAATGTGAATAGGAATGATTTACTATCGTGCTTTTTATCTTGGGCTAGGAACACCAATTTTTGTTTTGTTTTTTTGGAGTAGTACCATAGTTCTGTGTTTATATAGTCCGATAGTACTACAAATCATTAATTAGAACTCTTGCGTCTTGTAAATTGGACGTGAGCTAAATTGTATTCCCCTTTTAGCTTGAGCCATTCCTTGCAAAAACAAAAACGACAAAAAAAAAAAATCTCACTTTGCTATAACTTATTATTATAATGATAATAATAATGTCATAATCCTGGCGCTACTAGTTGGGATTTTTAGTATTGGAATTCATCACCAATCATGTTTACATTTAAATTTTTCCATATTTTTGCACCAGCTCATTTCAAGATTACATGAGAATGCGAGGAGCTTAAAACAAATTTTTGAATGTACGTTTCTAAAAGTTTGGTGTTGTCTTTATAAGAAATAATGAGTGAGATGGTGTTGATATTGGTTTTTTGTTTTTTTCAGTTCAGTTTTCGAATATATATATATTTAAGAATCTTTTGAGTGATGTTACCTGTGTTATTTAAAAAAGATGACGAGATTTTTCACATTTCAAGTCCCTATTTTTTAAAATTTGTTGTTTTACAATTGGATTGTCTTAAACCACAGAGAACCAAGTCGATGAATTTCAATTTGAGAAAACTTATGATTTTACGTATGGTATGTTATTACCATAGTTTATTGCTATGGTTTGCCATAGTATGCTATTACGATTGGTTCATTGCGTCGTGTAGCTCTAATTGGTCCAGCAATATAATTCTTAAATCCATCCTCCAGTATGTAATTAATTTTCAACGTTTATATTAAGTGTTTTTATAACAAAATCTTGTGGCCTCATTTCAGAAACTGCAAAAAAAAAAAAGTGAGTTAGTTCACTATGGTTTAACA
>JAQIWH010002960.1:0-21944 GCA_034695005.1 Cryptops parisi | reverse complement strand
TATAATATATCGATATTAGTATCGATGTTTATTTTAGCGTATCACCTAACATTTTTTTAGAAAAACAGCACTGGATACAGGTAATCTGTTTACACAGTTCACAGTGTGCACGTGGTTAAAGATGGCTGTGTAAACAGATTACCAGTATTTCTCTCACACCTTATTTATTTCTTACATGACGAAACCGTTGAGAGGCAGGCGAAACGTCTTGAAGGTGTTAAAAAATGGTAAGCAATGTCTTCTTTTAAGAATTTTTTACTGGTGATAAATTTTGCTTTTACTTGTTTGTATGTGTTTTAGTGGGTTGAAATTTTTAACACATCGTTGCTTTTATGACTGGTAAAACAGGGTTGCGTCTATTGTCAGTGCTTCTAGCCATGACGAATAGAACATGTCCGTGTTTTTGATACCGTAGGGTGGTGATCAAGTTTGGTAAAATAAAAATTAATAAGCTTAATTTTTCAGTGAAGCTGTGAGCGTTAATGCGGCGCGTCGAGCGCGAAATGCTCGATGTTTGCAATGCTTTTTTTTTATCAAAAAGCGCGATACGTTCAAACGCGCGCGTTTCACTCACATGAACATACTATGAGGAAGATCACATTGACTGGAACATTATTATGTTACCATGTCAGATAACTTGCATTATTACATCAAAATAATGTCGAGCGAATACGACACTAGGAGTTTTACTTTGTAACGAAAAGATTAGCTACTTGAAACGGTTCTCACCCGACTGCTTTTCCAAGCAGCATGTCGAATCTGTTTTGGGTCCCCTGTCTTCGCAGCAGCCTCTTTTGAACCAAAGGTCAATGTACGATTTTCTCAATTCGCAATGTTTCCGGTTACACGATGGATAGTCCGACTCAGTTAAAGTTTTTCTACAACCTTCATTTCCTTATAATACGTATAATTAATTATCAGTGTCGGGAGGAATTTCCAACTCTCCACACTTGATCTATTTAGCTATTGCGAAAGAGGAAGTGCTTACTGCAGCATAGCCACGAAACTCCTTGCACGGCGAACGTGCAACACTCTTCGACTTTGTTGCGAGATAGTAACGCCTCTCCACATCGGAATGGAGGACACTGCAGGTAGTCCGCCTTCTTAACCGAAACATCGACACAATCGAACACGCCTTTTGACAAACGTCGCTTAGTCACTCGCAACCAAGGTTCTTCATCGTCAGGTTCATGTAATGCTCAACTTACCGAACTCAAAGATGACATCATTCTTTGGTGGCATCACGGTTTCGCTTGTCACAACAGGATCTGCAAAATGTTAAGTCGACGCAATGGTCATGTTGAAATGACGAGATTTGTGGCGTTGGCTTACGTACTTGTTCTGTTTCTAATGCAGCAAATCATTTTTCCGTTGGCATCTTCGTGTAAACAACACTGGTTGGTGCTGCCTGCAATCGAACAGTTACCTTTTGACTCGCACTCGACATGAACGCATTTTATAAAATCTGGCTGCTTGACGGGTTGCGGGTAGCATTCGATGTTCGTTTCTGCGGGAATCATAGCTTGTTTATTGAATTTCATTGCATTATTTATTGGATTGTTTTTCTTGATGGAAGGGTACCTGACGTGATACAGCATGTTCTTGGATAACGCATCGACGTATCGCGACAGCATTGTCCGACTTTGTGATAGGAAGAAGACGCCCTATTACCGTAGTCGCATATCTGCTTTTTGCAGGGAGGGTCGTCATAGCATTCCCCGGTGGTACAGACCACTAAGTTATGTAACGAAGCGTATTTGTTGATTTTTTTGTTTTGTTAAATATTTTCACACAATGCTGATCTTTCTCATATGACCATAGTTATACCGGGTGTCCCAACCAAGGATTTCCCAATTTTTTGTACTCTAAATGTAATGATTCTAAGTTTTGGATATAATAGCATCTTGAGGGAAGTCTTTCGAATGGTGCTATTTCCTTTGACTTAATGATAAAAAAAATATCGCATTGTTAAATTTTAAACTATGCGTCGTAGGTATCGAGTTATATTTAGAAAGTTGTAGGCAAGAGCCCAATTGAAATTGAAATAATTGAAACTGTCGTTTTAATTATTTTCAACAATCCATCCAAAATATATCAATAAATATGTACCGTTACTTGTATACATTTTAAAAGAGCACTATTAACCCATTTGCTCCATCGGAATGTATAAATTTTTGTTGATTTGTCCCAACGGGACGTTAAATAAGATTGTCAAATAAAATAAATAAAAATAAAATAAAAATAGGCCAAGTCTATGTTGTGTGTATATACGTAACAGTAAAGAATCCTTTAGCCCCACCCATCGGGTGACATCCTCAACACGTCATTAGCCCCTTCCATCGGGTGACGTTTCCCGAGCAATAGCATAGCTTCTAGTTATTCTTATAATATTTAGCCAGATCTGTGTGTCTGTAAAGCAGCTTATACGCATGCGTGTGTAGTGTATACACGCTCTGTGTTTTGATTAATGGCTGCTTTCCTTCGCGATTCGTATTCTTAAACAGATATTAAGCTCAGCTCAAGATCAATCTTGAATCAAAATCAACTCGATCAATCGATCTTGAACATTGCTCGATGTTTTGTTCGGCTTGGACGAATCCATTATCGCAAAAGGGATGCTAACGTAAAGCGAATGCTCAAAGCTGATGAACGCTTTGAGCGCTATAGAGAGCTTTGAGCTTTTGTTGTCATTAACTTATGTTAGGTATTGATATTCAAGTAAATTGAAAAATATGTTTTATTAACTAGCGCCCGTGCTTTTGCACGGGATAGCTTCTAGTCTAATACTAGCGATTGAAACACATCATGCTGTTGCAACAGCTTCACTGCATAAAAAGAATTGTACGCAGTGAAGCTGCCACAGCAGCATGGTGCATTGTCATCGCTGTTGTTGAATAATTTTATTTTTTTCAATTTGATTGTTGGACATAAAGGAAACGATTCTGACAGTAAATTTAGACCTCTTGCCTACAACTTTTTAAATACTAAATAGAACTATACCTACGACGCATAGTTTAAAATTTAACAATTTTGGAAAATGAATTTCAAGATCAATAAAAATAGCACCGTTTGAAAGACTCCCTTCAAGTTGCTATTATATCTAAAATTCACAATTTTCATTACATTAGCTTACATTAGAATTTTCATTTCGATTATAAAATTGGAAACCCTTGGCTGGGACAACCGGTATAGTGACTCAACATTTCCAAGGAACGCTTTTAGAAAACTTAAGAATGCGAAGCCACATTTCTTTAGGGCTCTAGAAATTCGTGCTTTTGTTTAGTTAATTTTTTGTGTTCAAACGAGGAAGACCCGCATTTTGATTTGGAAATGTCAGCTCACGTTTGTTTTCTTGGAAGCAAATTTGCCATGTTCTCCTTTCGATTTCCAACGTACAGCAATGACCATGTTCCAAATGTTCTTCTGCAGACCCGCAGAGAAAAGGTGGACATGGATCGAACGCTGGCGGTGTCGACCATTGCGCATAATGACAGTCAAAAATTTCTACAATGAATGGGTAGTTAGCGTGTTAGTTACATACAACACATGCGCATATAGTGGCAAACTAACCTTCGTCCAATGGGTGTGGCAAACAGTTGGGATGCTTTTTATTAGATGGCGCTAATTGACGAGAAATATTTATACGGGTATGCAGTACGTACATGTTTTTGTTTAGAATTGCAACATATCTACAATAGTATACTGTAGCATTTCGTAAGGCAGTGAAAATCACCTCGTGTTTGTTCATCTCTTCGTTTATTGACGGGTTTTAATGCGGCTTTTTTCAGCTTTTGTTGTAAGTAAGAGTGAACTTTAAAAATATATTGTGTTTTAGTACGGTAATTATTTATTTTTGGCATTCTTGACAGAAATTTCGACATTTTGATCACAAATGTCAGATACATAGGTTAATACGAAAAATCTCTTAGTTTGGGTATAAATGTGCGGTATACCTGGAAATACTTCTTTATCACTTACACGTGACTTGTATTGTAACTTCTCCACCCGATAGGGAGCCTTGTGCTCTATGAACATATTATTATTATTATTATTATTATTATTATCACCATCGTTTAACCAAAGTAACTGGAACCAGCTGACCAAGAGAAGTAGTTATAGGGGGGTGAGGGGGAGGTGTAGAGAGTGCTGTGAAGTGCAGGAATTGTTATTATTATGCACTAAATTTAAATAATGCTTTAAACATTGTAAGCTAAGTGAACACACTCTGTTATTGAAATACGAAAACCTTGTTAACATTTGAATATCAACACGTTCTAGAATGTTGCTCCGTGCGCTAACACGTTCTGGACATGATTCAAACATTTTTTACTTTATTGTTACTTTTCCAGTTTTTGCTGAACAGTTTCAATATTTATTAGAACTATATATTTGATTGATAGGCTATTCTGATTGCAAGCTTACAAAATATACTTAAATTTCTTATGACTTTTTAAATTGAAGTAACGTTGTTCGAGTATTTCGTACCTTTCAGAAACGACGCCATGTTTTTGCGTTTCATTGGAGGATCTTCTGTCAAAATATAGAAAAATGAATACTTACAATACATTGCGAATGCAGCTCTTAATGCAGCATTATTAATTATAAGAATGACTGTTCTAAAGATTTGAATTAAATCTTTGATCATCAAATCGTTTAGAATGTTATGAACTTTTGCTAGTCTTCTAGCTAGCTGAGGGTCAAAACCCGATCACCACAGTTTAACCAACTAATTTTACTTATCATGTACATGTTGATTATTTCTTACATGAATACAGAACGTTTTAGATTTATGCCAGTTTTGTGTACGTATATGCGATTTCACTATTGTGTGACGAGGGAAATCTTCTCATAAACCATTATTATAGTAAAGAAAGAATTCGTTATTATGCGATTAATGCATGAGATATTGAATGCTGCAGCTTTGCCACTTCGTGGTAATTAGCGATTCATATGCGAATTCGCAAGTTTCGAATTATTTGGGGATTGCACAGAATGTGACTTTTCGCAAAAACCAAGGATCTGTACCTTTGTAAGAACATTTAGGGCAGAGTTTGTAGGACAAACAAGTACAATATCTGTATCAATGCCAAAACTGTTAAAATTGTATTACTTGGACAACAGGTCTGACTACTAGAATTGATTTCATGTTTGCAACACTGATTTGCGTCGTAAGTGTTGTTGTAACATGGATCTTGGTCATCGCATTTGAGGTAGTGACATGGCATGAAAGGCAATGGCCAAGTCGTATCGGTTCGATTTTTACACACTGATTTTTTAGTATGTTCTGAAATTAAATACAAGTTTGTCAAAAAATCGGTCTTTAATGATCCAACGATCATATATTGTAAATGAAACACGTTAATGGTGGAAATACCGTCTGTACAACATGTTAAAGTCAAATGGGGAAAAGTGACCTCGCAACACAGATCTGGTGGAGTCAGACCCTTGAAATTGTTTTTCAATGTGCATTTATAGATTTGGCATTCTTCGAAATCTAACGGTGGATCGACGACAGCATCTTTTGGAATAGTTCCAGCTTGGACTGCAACGTTAAGTTCTACAAAATAAAACGACCAGATTTTACATCACTGACAACGCGATGTAGTCTGTTACGAGTAATGATCTCACCATTAATGTTCCAGATAACATTGTCTGCAATGTACGAACATGTATCCTCTTCGGGGCTTAGTTTCTCAGCCGATGGTCTTGAACCGAGACAAAACAACCGTGGACATGGTACAAATGGTGGCGTTTTGCTCGATGAAGGAAAACATTGATAATTGTCTGTACAAAATTGAAATGCTTTTAACAATGCAGAATGTTGCATAACACCGGAATGGTATAGAGATATCACTCTTAGTTTGATGAGATGTTGTTGTCGTCCGTCACAATGCCTAGGTTATTACGTTATTTCGTGTCTCGTTTTATTTCCTGCTTTGTCGACTTGACCTGCTTTACTGTCCTACCACCTTGTTCATCATATGAAATTCTTAACGGCAGACCGTGCACACGCTAAGCTCCATAAATCTACCTACCTGATGTGTGCGGAGTATGCATAGTGAAGTGATTCAATGAAATCCAAGTTTGAGATGCGACTTCTGCAGTTGTTGCTTCGAATTATTCCTGTATTAACGAATAAGTCCTGGATTACAGTATGGATGTGTTACCTTTTTTGTAGATTTTAGGCATGGGCTGTATTTGGGTTTTCAGATCTGGGTCTAAAAAATGGAAGTAAACTTTAGTTTATGTTGAGGTTTCTAATAATTGTTTGACAAGAAAGGTTCTCGATTTGTGCTAGTTGCGTATATGTGATATTGTATTTCAGCCGGATTCCTTTGTCAGCGACAATGCGCGAACGTGATAGTCTCCATTAAACCGCATGCTGTTTTTCCACACTAAAATGCGCGAAACGCTCGCGTTTGGAAAACGCTCAAACGCGAAACGCGAGTAGCCCTTCAAAGGTCACATGAGTACATTCAAAAAGGCACGGGAAAGACTATTTTATGTTACCATTTAGGTGCTAGAGCTGTTTGAATGTTTGAACTCCATTTTCTCAAATAAGCCTTATGGTCACATAGAACCTTGTTACGCTCGTCGCGATATCTTGGATGGATATGTTTATTTATTTATTTATTTATTTATTGTCAATACATCCCAAAAGAGACAAATAATTACAATGACTGAGCCATAAAAAATTCAAACAAAAAAATAGACTAAAAATTGTTACTATGTACAACATATTTAAAAAGATGACAGCTCTTCAGGCATATAACTGATCATGATCAATTGTCAAGTTATAAATTTGTCATGGGTTTAACGATTCATTATAAAGTACCTTTTGCATCATTTATTTCCTTGTCATGATTCACTCGAACGTCTTGTTGCAGGGAGCAGGGAACTGTAAAAAGTGAAATTAAGATAGAAACTCGAAATTGTTCACGATTTCTTTTTCTGATAGTTCATGCTATCGATCGAAAACAAATTTATCAAGAAACACTTCACATGAGATCACCATGTTATTAATCTGAAGGGATTTAGTATCGTTTATTTAGGTTCCAATATGGCTTGGATGCTCTTATCGTAATCGTCTAAAAATTAATTTCCATCAAAGTCACTTTTGCAGAGTGACTTTGATGGTGCTGTACATGAACTTTCGACATTGGAACCGTCATATTATCTGACCCTTATGCTAGAATTGTCTCTGCACTTTTTCTATTTTTTACAGTAATTTCGATATGTGTAGTATATTAAATGTGCAGTAATTGTTCTTTTGGAATTATTGGTGAAAATAGGCACAAACTGTTTTAAAATGATAATCATGTTATGTTGGTCAAACGACTTATCTCATTAAATGTACACAGGTATCCTTGATTCGTGTTACGGTCATGTTGTGCGACATATTTAATGCACACAACTGAATATTAGTCGGTTAAGTAAGCGAAACTTTGAACTCACCAAAGAAACTATACGCCAGCAAAACAAGGATGGTACTGCCTTTTGCGATTATGGCAAGCATCACTCATCAGTTGGTGGGTTTTGTTTTAGCGAGATCTTAAGCTATGGAATTTGCTGCAATAGGATACCAACTTGATTAGGAACTACGATTAAATAAAGGATGTTTTATTAACAAAAGATAAAAACTAGGATTATCGAATTTCAATTGTGGCTGTTTTTTTAAATTGATTAGAAAAAAAAATGTAATTTAATCATCGGTGATTTGAATGAAAGTGAACCGTGTCGCTATTGAATTACGCATTCTAATGCCCAGCAGACACATATAATATCTGGCTAAACTGTGTAAGCGACACATTTTGTTTGTTTGTTTGTTTGTTTGTTCAATTCTACTGCGTGGGTATAAATCTTTATTCAAAACTTTTGATTTGACGACTACATATTTTACATTGTTTCACAAGCATTCCGAATACCGGTAAACCTACATGAATACTGTACGATAACTGATACTCTACACTATTTTATGCTACACGTGATTGTTATGTTTAATCTTAAGTTGTTTTTTTTTTCATGTATTATGTTCGGGTGTTTGGTCCTTTGGACCGTATCATAATAAATAAATAAAAAAATAATAAATAAATAAATAACGTCCCGCTTCGTTCCAATATCATTTCGGGAGGATTTTTTTTCCGTAATAAAAGAAAGGTTTTTCTCAGAATTAACTGATAAGGGAGTCATGACGAAAACTGTCGAAATCTCTAGACAAACGCCGAACATGATTAACATAATTAAAAACCGCCATATCAACATCGCAAGCAGGGTACTGAAGCGAATTTAGTTCAAATAATTTTATTTAAATTTGTTTGATGAAATCGTGTAGATTTGTGCGAATTTAGTTCAAATAGTTTGCTGTAGTCATTTCAAATAAATATTTTTATTATGTTGCATTAATTACAAGAGTACTAAATAGGTACGTATATTGATTTTGAATGCATTGATAATGTTTTGAGGTTTAGTTTGGATTCAATTGGATATAATGTTGCATTATTTTCACGGTGAATAAACAAGTTTTTCTAACATTTTGGATGAATTGGATCCTTATCTGCCTGCATTAAAAAAAATATATATATTAATACGATTCGAATGGTGCAAAAATAATTATAAGACACTTACCTTGGAGGATACAATTTATGTTTGTAAATCATCATTCCTTCCTGTGAAAAATGATTATCACTACATTATTACATTTGAGTGACTGTTGTAAGGGAAATACTGCACATCTAAACAATATAAAGCCGTTGATCTATACCATCTTGATCCGATGTGTTCTGCGAGTTTGCGAATGCATTTAAGTTTGCATGGAAATGAGCCAATTTTGACTTTAGTGCATCGCAGAGTGAAATATCAGGATGAATCATTTAGTAGGAGATTGTTTTACACCTTGTGTTCTGCCACTAGTCGAATGTAGCCTACTTTCCCCAAGCTAACTTAACGAGCTTAAAAGGCATTATCTCAGGTCCCTGTTTGATGCTCAGCCTGGAACTGGTTTAACGCTAATGTTTTCATCCTGCTCGTGCAATGGGCTATAGAAAACTTGATCGATTTAAAAGCATTGAGATCAAATCTGATAAGAGTGTAGTAGCTCATATTGAACTGTCAGTCATGTTACTAGTCTGACGTAAAACCACATTGGTGAAAGTACGCATACGACAATCAACATGAGCCAAATTGTAACCTGTGCAGTAATCACGACAGCAGGTCAGTTTGCCGAAAGGAGTATCAACTTCGCAACAGATGCCATTATTTGCAACTAGGACAATGCAGAACTCTTCGGGTCCTGCGTTCAGCAAGTTTAAGCATTTAAGCGGTGCCGGTTTTCTTGAGAATTTAGGAACGCATTGGATGTAAGGACGGTTATCTGTCAACGAAATAGACGTGTTGGTTTGAAAAATAAATTACAAGAGTGAATAATTAATGGCAATTAATCATTAAATTGGTTTTGCGTCAATTCAGTCATTTTGTGTATTATTATTGAGTTAACGAAATAGTTAATTTTACAACGCGATAGAACGAAGGACTCTGGGAACAAGTCAGGTTCAGCTATCATGGATAAAAAAGTTGACCATACGGTTAATTGTACTTGATAGTTGGTGTTATGTGAAATCCATATTAAGCAAAAGTTGGATTTAATTAAAATTGAACTAGGGTCAATAATAACTACTTATGTCACCGATCAATAACGACTGGTGTTTCCTGTGTAGATTTTAGTAAAACATCGATCACCTTTAATGGTCACAAATGACTGTATTTAAAATCAAATCGCCGTCACAAAGTTTGGAAAACACCAATGTAGTGAGTAGAATATTACAATAGAGTCCTACTTCTAACCCACCGGGTTAAGTTCCAGTTCCTTATCGATAAGCTAAAATCACCGAAACGCAGTACAATATATTAATATATTTACGATATATTATATTACTAGAAGTAGACCCTTGCTGTAGCACGGGGACATGAGATAGGGATTCCGAGTTACTAATCAAAACTTTAGATTCATAACTGCGAAACTAACATACTTGTACTTTTTACGTTTACAACCATCCAACTCCATTTAGTGACAGGATACTACAAGTATGACTGGTTTTGATTTTAACAACACCAATAGCACCTCATTGAGGATTCTGCACGATGGACGGGGCTAAATCGTTCATGAGTTACACGTATATGATCTGGGTAATTATTATTATGAATGTGCACAATGGAGTTAAAATCGATACAAATGTAAAATAAATTAATCCTCCGATTAGTGCATTATGTCGAAAACCGCAGAAAGAGTTCCCATCCTGGTGAACATGAACACAATTTAAAACTGCAATATTAGCTAAACGTCGTTGTAAAGCAGGACCCAATGGACACATGCTTTCACTAAACCATGGTATTGAGGTTATGAATGGAAAACAAAACATAAATACATGTTAAACGAACCTATAAATTCTTACCAGCGTATTTTTCGACGCAACAGGTATAGCTTTTTGTGGGTGTCTTTTGTTCACAACAACCCTTGCCTTCAAGTTCTTCAAGATAGGTTTTTCGTATCGTGCACCGAGTCTCTTGGCATTTCCGATAAATACTTGTTTCGTAATGCCTGAAACAGCCGTAGCCCTCTATTTCAAACAAATTCAATTTTTGTAAACAATGTTCTTTTTAATATTATATTTTGCTAATTTTTTTACAATGCAAATACTCACTGCAACAAGTCCAGGCCACTCCCATAGCACTAAAACTACAACATTCGCCATGACTTTGTAGTCCAGAAGTCTCTTGCACTTCACCAGTGCAAGAAAACGGAGGACATTGGAACACGTCAGCGTCACGTTCGTAGAAAGGGTAACACACAAACTTGACTGAAAAATATTCAGTACAAATATGGCACACACATCCTAACAAATACGTATAGGCCTACTTCGTACTGAGTATAACAAATTATGCACCCTAGTGTGATAGAAAAAGTTCGGTAACTGGTGAATTGTACGAACGCGAGTGCTGCATGGAATATGCATTGCATACAACAAAAAAGTGCATTTTGTTGACATGTGCAGTTAAATCTCTCTAACGCGTTTCAGTGAGGAGTAAATGTTTGAGCATGCTAACAATGTTGGACAAATTGAATCTTTATATTGGAAAGCAGCAGCATATATAAGTTTTGTGATAAACCTGAGAAAACCAAAACCACTAAAAGGACAGTGGTTTTATCGCAACCACATGGTTGTTGCCACGGTCATCCATCATATAGAGTGGTGCAAAATAACGTTAACCATCTGTTTTCTCTGTAACTTTAGACCGAAATGTACACGGTGAAAGAACGTATGTCACTTGGAAATGTGTTCTGTTACAGACATTTTTGTTTAGGCTGTTTCAATGGTAACGTGTATTCCAATAACTTGTCAAAACACAGAGGTCATTCAATATGATTTAGCTGCATTATATTTTGATAGTCTGAAAAAAATGCACATTTTTAACAAAATTCCGTGAAAAGTTCAAATTTTTACGGACAGTGAAGGGGTGATCATTTAACCGATATCAATTTTCACATGTGATGTGAAATATTTTTCTTCACCATTTGGACAGTTAATTTATTACATTTCGTTCTAAAGTTACAAGAGAACAAATGGTACAGCATATTTTGCTCTTTCTTTTATAACTGTCGTGGAACTACTGTCGATAAATTTGGTTAAAAAATTTGTAAATTATTAAAATTGCACATGCTCTTTTCGGCTTCGCCAAACAACGTCAAACTTATATGTTCACTTCTTTCGAGTGGAATATGCTAATAACAGGGAATTTGACATAACTGCGCGCGTGCAGTAGGGCTATGTTGTCTGCAACTTGCAACATGTTGGTACTTCCCGCTGTACTGTATATCGCTCCATGCTTGTTACAGTACTCTTAAGCCGGGTTTCCACTTGAGCGTCAATGCGGCGTTTCGAGCACGAACGCTCGATGTTCTTCATGTTTTTGTGTTGCAAAACGCGCGTGGACATTCACCCGAGGCAGGGTACACTCAACTTCGTTCCGAACTTTTGAATCACATACTATGTTCATACCTTTAAAACCAGGTATTGTGTAATTTACGGATTCGAAAGGAGGCTCTGGGACTAGAAATATCAAGTTTTCAACAAATTAATCATTAAAAATCAGTTTCAAACCTACAAGTATTTAAAGACTTTTCGATCATTTTTACCAACAAATACTTCCTTAATGCAGCACGTAAGTGTTCCCTTTTGTGTTTGGTGTTGGCAACATTGGTTGTCGCTGCCTCGAATGTAACAAGAGGTGCTATCACATTTTACGTCTTCGCACAGCACCGGGTCCGGGAGTCTGACTGGAATGGGCCAGCACGTGATCGAATTGCCTCCTGTCACATATAAAGACTGTATGTTAATTGTTTTTTTAGTACAGCAGTACGCTGCTTTATATAGCTCTTCGCTTTGCGGTGTTTTTCAATTAAATTCATTTTATTAGTTGGTGTGTTTCTGCTCTGTCTTTAAGGCAGTTTTCAGCTGCAGTGCTTTCAGCTTTTTTCAATGCAATATTATATTTTACTGTTTCAGTGTTTTTACAGTGTAATAACCCTAGCGTTACTGTACACTTCATAAATGCTTGTGTAAACATGTTTTATATGCATTCGGCAAGTAAAAAATTGCCTCAAGGTGTTATTTGTCTTAGGCGATGCTCTGGTCCATAAAGTGCACTATCAGTGGCATATGCCTGTATATCAAACCTTACCTCCAAGGGTTTCGTCGACGCAACATGTTTGTTTGATTTTTGAACCAACATCTATGCAACAGCCTTTGCCTCTCCATTCTGTCACTACGTGTTCGGTCACTTTGCAGTTGATTTTAAGAGGACAGAGTGGTAAGTCGGCTTCATGTTCGACTTTTTTGTAACTGAGGACAGCTGCAAAACACACCCTTATTTTGTCAAGAATATCTTTAATAATGGACTATATAGAAATGTAAACAATTAACATACTCACTTTCTTCTGACGCATAACAAAATACCCAGAAATCAGATTGGTATTTTAACCTGCAACAAGATTCTTTGGAAAATGAATTAGTAACAGGGGGGATGCCGTCACAGTTAAATTTGGGGCATATGTAAACGGCAGGTTTCTTCGTATGAGAATCTACGCAGTCAAATTTTCCTGTCAAAAAAATAGTTGAAGATATATGTCAAAATAAATTACATCACAAAATACTTATGGTCGTTGGTTATAAGGGATGAACGTATTTCTTGAAATTATTATTGAGCAATTTATATAAATTATTGAAAAGATATATCGGACATATAACATTTGGACATATATCAATGTTGAATATATATCATCTAAATAGTGTATCAATATTAATAATGGCAAATGAATAATATATCAATATTATTTATATATTAACGGGAGACAAAATTTGTCGTTTACATTTTGTCAAGCAAATTTGCTTCCCACGGCATTCACATACGAATTGAATTTGGAATAGTGGAAACTAGTAAATAGATGGGAAACGTTTTTTTGCTTTCATTATGCAATTCATTGTTAAAACTCATGTTGCTTTACAACATTCGTTAAAGTTATTTTAATTCATATTGCTTCGCGATATTCGTTACAGTTAAAGTATCGATTTCGGTATAAGTTTCAGCATCATATATTGGGTGGCGCTACCATAGCTAGTGACATGAAGGAGCAGATTTGGCTTTTATTGGAGTAAATTAGGTCATGACGTGATAAAATTAAACGTAAAAGTCAAATTCACCAGAACGTGATGGGAGGCTTAATACTTTTAATCAGATCCTGAACAGTATATTGTAATTTGGCACCTATTGTACCTGTTCTAATGTGAGCTTTGTGGCTTATATATTTACTCACCAGGAGGCAGTGGCGATGGAAGACAGTCAGGATTAACAGTCACTAAAACTGAAATTTAAAAAATTTCGTTTATTTATTTATTCATTTATTTTTAAAATTACATGTGTGTTTTAACGAGCAAGCTGTCACCCATCTTTCCATCGGAAGAGGGTAGTTTGGTCACATGGGTTTTTGGAGCAGGGGAATCAGTTAGGCACCCTTCTGCAAAAGCATCCATATCTGAAACATTGAGGTTCGGAAACATCGTCTTTAAAGTTCTGACGTGGAACGTTGGAGTTGATTAAGTAGTAACAAATTGCATCAGTTACCCAATGTTTCTTGACGTTTGTATCTAACACGTTTTTGGGTTGTTTCTTAAAAAAACCAGCCTTAGTCGGCTAATAAACAGGAACTCTTTGATTAACGTGATTACACTAATAGTTGGTGAGGTAAATCAACCAGAGACTTGTTATGGGCAAGAAAACTGTGTGAATGTGTACGAGTGAGTGAATGCTGAAGTTGTGCTATTTTCAATGGGGATTTCGTTGACACGTAAAGCGAGGTTTACACAGAACGTAATTTTAACCAAAGTCGAGGACTTGCTGTAATTTGTTTCAATTTTAAGTTTTTTGCTACCTAAACAACTGACCACGAGAATCATTAAACACGGGTTTACGACGATGTGAGTGAAAGTACAAGTTGATGAAAAGAGAAATAACGCAATTTGTTATATTAATTAGTAGACTAATGGTCAATGGTTCACTAGAAATAGTCAAACATGGTTACCGTATTCATCGCTGGAATGAAGAGATGGTAAGGACTCCTTAAGGACTTCTTCAGCGAAATATTTAGGTAAGCAATGAAATAGTAAAAACAACTTTACATGAAGGATCATGATGCGAATTAGATAATTGCAATATGTTGCTGATCAAATAGGTTTATGAGGAATGCCGATCTTAATATTGAATTTGATGTAATTTTAGAAGAGCACCATGGCTGTTTTCTCGTAAAAGCTTTTTATTGCTTGGCAAAACTAATTGAAAATTATTTCTTTACTACCATTGCTAAAAAAAATTATTTATTATTACTATGTATTATAAAATAGTGATTTATTTTTTAGTTGCCAGTTTTTAGGATGTCTCATCCACAAAGAGTCTGGATATGTAAAGTAAAGTTGAGCTAAATTTTCACTTTTATTTCTCACTAGCAGTACCCGCGGCTTCGCTCGCGGTCGTTTTACAATTAAACAATTAAAAGGGAAAAAACAACATTTGGGTTTAACCGAAAGTTTATTAAATCCAGCGTGTGGAGTGCAAACTGGCGCTCTCACCCCGATGATGTCTCCAACCATAGCGCGCAGGCCATGACAACCACGAACCACTATCGTAGTACGTCATGCGCAGGCGCAAGATCCGCTCCACACTGCTGCGCGCAACAAGAAGCTTGTCGTGATTATGCGAGACTAGTTATTCAAGCGTACATTTAATCAGGATAAAACTTTCTTACTATGTTTTCTGATATCTCTAAGACGCTGACAAAAAAATTAAGGTAATCGGATCAGTAGTATTTGCGTGGTGAAGTCACAAACATACAGACGGACTTTCGTATTTATATATTAGTAGGAATAGGGATTTAAAAATTTGCATTAATTTTATTTCCAGTTACTGTTCATTTTCAGTTTTGTTATTAGTTGGTAAATAGTTTCATACAATTAATTGGACTTTGCAGAAATTTTTAAAAATGGTAAAACAGGGTGTCCACAAAGAAAGTATGCATTGGATTTCAATGGAAGTTGAATGGTACTTCTTTTGTGGACACCCTATTACTACAGGTCGATTATGTAATTCTCTTTGGTCTGTTTTTTGCATGTACGGTACTCATTTTTCTATAAACGTAATCTAATAAAAACTTGTCTTCTGTTCCTGACAATTAAATTTCTTTTATTGAAAATCTTAACAATTTTGAATACACGATAATGAAACGATAACTTATAGGTATCATCTAACAAATCTAACTGAAAACTAGAAACAATAGAGCACCTCTAGTATAGCTTCCATGTAATGCAGAGTAGTACACTGCATTGCACGGCAGCTAAACTGAGCACAGCAGCTTACGGAATGGGTAGTTAATTGTGGGTGCATACCTCATTGACGCTGCTTTTGATATGGATGCAAAGACACTTGTTATCTTTTGTGATGTAAAATCAAAACACACTTACCAACTTGTTTGAAGCATATCCTATTTACTTGAGTCCGCCAATGAAGTTTCGTTAGATAGGCGAAAACCCCAGTTTGATCAAACTTTTTAGGGGTCTGACACCACGGAGGCAGATTTTTTCGGGTTTCTGCCGCTTCCTCCTGCACCAGAATATCTCATTCCATCTTTTTCATCCTCATTTTTGTCATCATTCCATAATTTCTGAAATAAAGTCTGAAGTCCTAAAGACACAGCCGTACGGCTAGTCGATGTCCTCGTTAAATTTCAAATACTTACTTAATCTCAAACTTTTAAACGTTGCCACATTTAAGCATTCTGTTAGCTCTGTTCCAGAGTACATAAAAATTCGTTTGGAAAACCTAAAATTCCACCTACGCCCTTGCTTTGTCAACGAGATGTTGTAATGTCTCTGTGAATGTCACTGTGAATGCTATGCATAGTCCATCGATTGCTTTTCCCACTTCAAGCCGAGATTTTCAGCAGTTTTTGCTCATGCAAATAAATGTAAAGGGGCTACCATTTCGGTTTTTACTAGATATCACTCTAGTCGTGGTGAATTTTTGTAGACAAATTCTCATGTACTGTGGAACATATTAAAATTTACATCGTAGAAATTTACGAATATAAAAAAAAAACTATAGCCTTTTCACAATATAGAGGGACATATCGACAGCCCTGTAGATAAATAGATAAATCGATTGGTGAACTTATTCGAATAGTATATGGGTTTAGAAATGGGATACAATTGTTACCAAAACCTTCAACGTTTTTCTGGGTTACGCTAGTACGATCGTTTTTGACATTACGGCTTGTAGTCGGTACACAGCACGTCCATGAAATAAATTCCATGCAGCAAATTTCGAAATAATTGCGTTTTACAATTATTTCAGAGTATTTTTCAGAGTCAACTGAAAGGTCGCGGCAATTCAAGTACATAGGAGCTTTGATTTCCCTGGGTAAACATTGAACATACGGTCGACCATCTAACATAGAAAAAAGACATTCATTTGTTTTCAAATGCGGAATGACTAAACGGATCATGGAGAATATGTGTGTGTGTGTGGTGTGTGTACGTACGTGTACGTGTACGTGTGTACGTACATACATACATACATCAAAATATTTGATTATATTTTGCTGACTAATTGAGCCTTTGGTATTTTGTGTTGTTTTTTGTTGTTTTGTACCATGTTGACCTTATGGACCGTTTTAGATGAAATAAAAAAATGAAAAAACATATACACACACATATATAAATGCTCACCTCCACTCCGGTGCGAACAACAAGTGAATAATTTTCCTGACGACTCGCTTTCACAACAGGTTCCAATCAACCACGTGTCTCGTGAAACCAATTCGTTCGGGATTTCACACGGTGTTTGTTGGCATGGCGGAAGAACCTGTGGTTTCAGATTCCTTGTGCAAGCTTCGTTAGCTATTAGTGTGTACAAAATATTTTAGGGGGGTTGGTTGGGGACAAGGTTGAGCAAATGTTGAAGAGGGCCGGGCAAGCTTACGGCAACAAATCCATGAAACTCCAGCTAGCTGGAGAGTACAACATTGGTTTTTGGTGTCTTCAAATTTCCATGTTTTAGTGATGCTATGCGGACATCCAAAATCAGGACACTGCGCAAAATTGGGCTGTTTTTGTAATGATGGATAGCAGGTGGCAGGTGCTTTTAAAAGAAATGGTATTTAGTCTTTAAAGTCACAACGTTTGTGTTTAGATCTTCAGCTGTAGTATGAATATACAGAGTGTTTCAAAATCAATGCCCCATTTTGACAATGTCATAACTGAGTAATAAATAACAATACAGGAAAGTGCTATAAATCCGTCGATCGAAAAACGTTACAAGTTTTATATTGTATTGGCGATTAGTTGGTATTTTTTGGTCATAACTCATTGTAGAAAATTGACGACCCTCACAGCAAAAGGCATTGCTAGAGTTGACACACTGGATTGCTGCTGTTATGATGGCAGCAGCAATCCATTGTTTAAACTCTGGCACAGCCTTCCGCGCCAGCCTTCTGTAGAATCGCCATTTTGCTATAATGGATTTCTTAAATACACCCGTGCAAAACATTAATTGTGAGCCGATGCGGTATGAATATTTCAGTTATTGTGTTGACTGACGCATAGCACGTTGCTGTGTTATTATTTGTTAGTTATGACCTTCTCAAAGTGGGTCATTTCTTTTTTAAATCACTATTTAAACTTACGCATGCGTTGGTCAATCGTGACGTTTAGTATAGCAGCAAATTTTGGTGGATTAGTGGTATCTTAAAAGTTGATTCGACTAATTAGTTCAGTGCATCTGTTACTCGGATAGATATAAGAGGGATATATTGATAGGCTTGGCATTACTTCGAATAGGGTTTTTGATGCAGCATGTTTGTATTTCATAACGAGTGTTTTGTTCGCAACATTGAATATCCGATCCTTGTATTTGACATTCACTGGCGTTGCAGACAAAATCGTTGCATTGGACATGATCGGCTTTCATGGTCACAACAGGATAGCAAACAATGGAAGTATTCCCATCTGCGGAAAATGATGCAGTTTGTATCACAGTGCAATATTTGCAGTGATGACTTAATCTTAATCCTTTATTTACACGTCAAACTTTTTCAATAAAATCCCATCGATTCCCATTGTTTTTATGACGTCATACAAATGTCAGAGCGCGTTTTCGTGCTTTTGTTGCGTTTCATCGTTTGACCGATAGCACGAAAACGCACCGGGACAAAAAAAGTTGGGATCGATGAAATTTAATTGAAAACACTTGACGTGTAAAACCTCCTTTAGGGACTTCAAGAGACTTTGAAGTAATTTTTTCTAATATGTAAAAAGCTATTTAGTTTTAATTGACGGGTTTGTTGCAAAAACAAAACAGCTCCAATCTTTGCAGAAAATCGAAATTCTGCGTCGTTTGTTGCAATAAAAAAACAAGCAAATCAATGCTGAAATATCGTGATACTACATGAATGAAGCAGATAGTCTGTTCGTTGCGAAAAATAAGTTATAGCATGTAGTTCCGGAGCTGTCTGGATCTTCCGCAAAATTAAAGGTGGTACTACTTCCACTCAGAACAGCTGGTTGATATCGTGAACGTTTTATCTGTGTTTTATACGTGTCATTTGAAAAAGGGAACTGCTTGAAGATAAAATCACAATATACTAAATGGTTCATTGCAAACTTTCTATAAAATTATAACAAAAAATAACCTTTTTTTTTTTTTGAGAAGGATGATAAGAGAAGATTTAATTTGTGGTTGACAGTTAGGTGGGATGCATGGTTGCAAACACATTTGCAATGAAACATTTTTGATGCTACGATAGCCATCAAATGTTGTTTTTTCACTCCTCCCTGATTAAATGTACATATTTGACTCACACGTATCCATTTCGCCACAGCATGTTCGTGAATATGTTTTTTTGTCTAATTTGCAACATTTTTCTCCTCTCCACTCGGTTGGCACGTAATTTTTCACAACGCATTGGTTGTGTACGTCGCAGGCTTTCAGGTCACTAATTCCGGACGCAGTTGACGAGAATATTGCTATTCAGGAATGAATTGAAAGAGTGTATTATCAAAGATTTAATTACATTCGACTCACCTTCATGACTTGGTGCACAACATCGCACCGTTGGGAATGTTTGATTTTGTGCACCTAGTCAGTCTTTTCTCCTTACTTGTTTCTTCACTTTATTTTGTCATTATTCACCAGTAAACAAATTTTAAAGCAAAAGTGTTATGTCTAACTGACCTGGTAGTGGTTGACCGTTATAACACCTCCACGACATTTTGCCTCCTCCTTAGCTTCGTCAGGGAAGAAAGTAGACAAGTTGATAAAAGGAAAATGCAGAAAAGAATTTGCACAGGGGAATTGTTTACACAACCATCTTTAACCACCAATTTACTCATTAACACTGCAATTATGACAAATGGCGTGGATATTGAAATGAGTCATGTGTTGATGAGTTGTGTGTAAATTGGTATTTATACGGTATTGTGAAGGCCATTTCTAAAAGTTCTCTAGTTTGGAAACAACAGTTAGGTCACAATGACAGAATCCTTAACTACGTACACTTTGCGTTTCTTCACTTTTTTTTATCCTTTTTCCTACCTTTCATTCTTAGCTGAAAAAATGTCTAAAAAGGAGGCGAAACTGGATGCGTGGAGGGTTTTAAAGTCAAATACGGTAAACCAAGTTCGCAATTTTAGGAATGGCAAATCGGGTAATTCGTTGACAACTGTGACGTTTCTTCCGGAAAATTGGTTGGCAAGAAGTTGACGTCACAGTTGTCCACGAATTGAAGGGCTCGGTGCAGTAACCGGTCAGCTCCACGTTTTAATATTTTATAATATCGACAAAAAGCTGTCTTGAATACTAAAATAGGCAAAATGTTTCAAACAAATCATTTAGATATTTACAGATCGCTTCTTTAATACATTTTTTGGAAAAAATACTTTAGTGGTAATATATTTATTTTGTATAGTAATAATATGAAATGGATTTGTTCTGAAATCCAAGACAATTGTAAAAATGTTACTCGTCACCCTTTCACAGTAGGCTTTTCAATTATATCCATTAAAAAAAAATAGTTTTCAACAAAAAGTGGTGCCAGTTACTATACCGAGCCCTTGCTCCTCTTGCCTATTACTTGCCAAACCAAAATTTGCTTGTGATACCATCAGGTATCACCATTTTCTGGTGATAAAGTGTTTACTTAGGATAATAAACTTATGTTTTTGAGCATCTATAAATACTGTACGTGTGTTGAACCTCTTCCATTCTTCCAGCACATGCTCCATTTAATGTGTCCCGTGTTCAGGGCGCAACATTCATCATCGGGAAGGGGTTCCTTCTCGTCATTTTGACATTGCAAATCCGGACATATGTAAAATGTAGCTTCTTTTTCTTTACGAGGATAGCACGTAAAATACTCTACATGAGTATGGTAATGGCAGAAATAGCATACCATAAAGTGGTGGTTGTTAAAAACATTTTATGAAAACATTTTAGAAAACTCAATAGGACAAGAATTCTTACCGAGCGAAACTGGGGGCTGCAAACATTGATCGTCAGGGATTTCACGTTTTTCCCTTCCTACGTCGAAGAACAGGTTGCAAATTTTTAAATACCTTTGTAACAACTATTTCACAGGATATAAAAATAATGTTACTGGCCTGTTTCCTGCAGAACTGTAGTCTCTACAAAATAATCCATTCATCAGTTTTTGGTTTTAAAAATTTATTAGCGAAAAGTTGACTATTTCTTTGTCTCGTTACCGTTGATTGATGAACAGCATGTCATCACAGTGGACCCCTTAAAGCTGAGTTGACAGCAAATTGGTTCGCTCTGATTAAACATGCAGCCTTCTTCAGGACATTGAATTTTATCGCATTGCAATGGACTGGGAGAACGGGTTTCTGTCGTGGAACACTTGAAGAGATCTGGGAAAACCATTTATTTTATATGCATTATTCGTCTAAATGGTTCAGTTTGATAAATAAGATGCCGTTTTTAGTTTAATTACGAATTACAACCAAGCTTTCGATAGGCTCACAAATACGGGCAGGCGTTGGAACCATTGTGCTTTTCAGTGTTCCGCTAATACAGCGGCTTTCAAATGAGGAGTTGGGTGTACTAATTACATAATAACGCAATAAATAATAACTGCGCAATAATAATAACGGCGTAACTCAAAAAATGTAGTTTTGAGAATAAAAGGCAAAAACATGTGGCACCTTTAAAAATTTTAAATTAAAAAAAAATCCAGTCAACTGTCTATTTATAAAAGAACAAGTACATTAAAAATCCTTTTTAAGCATACTCTTTATAAACTGGCATATACCGATTGCCATAATGGTTTTTAA